>VBVQ01000006.1:0-136836 GCA_011636635.1 Tetramorium simillimum | reverse complement strand
CTTCTAGCCCCGTGATATGATAATTCATGTGCAAATATTGGTTCTTGTAGTCCCTCCGTTATAAACCTCAAAACTAGTGAGGCGTTCTCGAAATATGCATATTATGTAACAGGAGAAAAGAAAAATAGTTTTCTTTCACACAAATTTTATACACATACACAATATCTTAACAAGACATTTAATATAATAAAGAGGTAAATTAATGGATTCTGTTAGTTTTATTACTCCCTTGGATTATTAATCTCTGGTGCACCGCAGTCGTATACGTTCGCGCGGAACTATTTGAATAATTAATAACTCGCGAGCCATCAAGTCGAAAATTCGCACTTCTGAAATCTAGAATATATATACGTCGTGGTTAAGCTGCCGCGGAAGGTCCCCATTCCGAATCCCTTTGGATGAACCGTCGCTGAAATGCTACCCACCGCATCTCATTTCGGTGGGGGGATGGAAACGGAGTGAGAAACCCTCTTACGTCACGGCCGCGCATATATACAGATGTATATGTATACATCTCTGTACTTTCGCGCGCGGAGTGTGCTATCTACATCTCGTCTACGGACGGTGCTGCACAAAACGCGGAAATTACGGACACGACCGTCTCGAACGAGAAATCGCGCGTTTCCGTTAAGGACGTTGTTTAACATCGTTGATGTGCGCATCATGGACGCCGAGTGAAGCTCAGAGAAAATATTATCTTACGCGATAATTATGCGAAAGATGTGTATATTTTAGATCTATTAATACAGATACAATATAATATCGATTATTTCCAGAGTTTATTTAACGTTTTTTTTTTTATTTGAACGAACATTTCTTCAAAAACTATTGTTTTTTCTATTTTTAAGCTAAAAATGTAGATATTTTCATAAAGTAAGGATGTAAATGCGATAATGTTTAAAAAAAATTAATATAATTTAAAGTTTAATTTAAAAATACAAAATAATTCAGAGTTTTATTATTACATTTTATTATCTATAATAGAACCTTTGATCACATTAGATACAGTTATAAAACAAAATCATAATTACATTGTCTCGTCGTAATATCTAGCAGTCTGTCTCACATGTCTCCGTAACATGTGCCATCACATGTCTGCCATCCGATGCAGCTATACAAAATTGTTGGAAGGTCTTTTTCTCTTCAATTTTCATGATGCACACTTTTTCTTACAATTTCTCTAAGAAAACAGGAAATTATTGCTTCGCGATGACAAATTGAAATAAATTTTACTTAAATCTTTTGGCAAGTAAAAAAATTCAATCTAAATATTGAACTTTTTATAATTATTCCCTCAGCACTATCTTTAGTAAATCTTTAATAAAATTTTGCACGCTACTTCCAGCGAGTTATTAAAGTCGGCAAAACACGCCTACAAACAACTATTTGTGCGCCATACAAGAACTTTTTTTACTATAGTCATGCTTCATCGGCTTCATATACTCGGAATGAGGTCAATGCACTTTGTTTACACTTGCAGTCCGATGACATCGGGCAGCGAGACTTGAAGACGCCAGTGCATCTATAAAACTATGAAAGCTTTTCCATGTTGCGTTTCCTTGAGAAAGAAGCTTTGCAAATAGTTTGCAATAAAATAACTTTGTAATAAAATTACGTTAAAACGTATGAGTAAAATAAGATTATCTGCAGATATCTTTCTGTTCTCTTCACTCTATCATATTAGATAGTTAACCTAGTTACCGTTTCTGTATTAGCGTCGCCTTGAATATTCATAATCTTCATATTAAAAATTTTACCATTAATTTTGATATTTTAAATTGAAAATCTTTTTCAGAAAGATTAGAAATAATCTAACAATAAGTGAACTTAAATGTTTCTTATATTGGATTTTTTAATTTGCGATTGGATTAATTTATTGCATTTGCAACTTGATTTGTTTCATGCTTTCTTTAATTTCTCTTGTTCAAAAATTAATAAAATTTTTACCATAACAAAAATAATTAGCTATAAATACATATATTTATAATATAACGTGATTTTATTAAAGTAACGTGGTTTTCTTTAATATAAAAAATGTGAAGTGATAAGAAGTCAATATCTCTAGTAGACCATTTATTATTCTGTTTTAAAGCGTTTTTATGATCGCATTTATATTGTAATTCGTAACTGCCAAGCATAAATCGATTATATTATGATATATTATGGTATTCTCGTTCAAAGTGTGTTATATAAGCTACAGATTCTTTTGCAATATTTTCTTAATAGTGTAGTTACTGTATACTTCAACGGAATATACGTTGTATAATCTTCTTCTTTGCTTAGCTTACGGTTGGGAGTGATTTAACTTAGTTGTCTAGTGCATCAGAAATTTCCTCTTTTATGAAGTCTGCCGGAATATAGCCAAAAGAAATTTATAATGTCGAAAGAAAAATGAATAAGATTGAGAAAAATTAAAAAGTATGATATATATAGAAAGTATTATATACATATATAGATCTCGATTAAATTTATGAAAGAAAAGAATTGGTATAAAAAAATTTATTAGATAATAATTTAACAAAAACAACAAAAAGTGACGTAACGCGAACGTTAATATTCCTATATCGTCCGCCATTATAAATTCTTTGTTATATCGCGAATATCAAACGAGAATTATAATGTCTGAAATTCATTTAATGGCATGATATCAACTATTATTTCTTCGCTTTAAACTCCATGTGCGTTGTTTCAAGCCGAGCAATCAGTGAATAATACACAATGTAGATAATGCACAGTGTGTCGCATCATTTGGTTCAATGCGCAATTGTGATGTGACACAAAAACAGGTCGAGTAGCTGTATTCGAGCAGCACGATTGGAACTGATGCTAGCCTAGCGTTAACAAACTCTAAGCGTTCCTCTAAGCTTTATGTCTTCTGAAAGCTGAAACTTTCTAAGAATATCAGCGATCCCTCAATCTTTTTTAACTTTGCCTCAAAGTCCCCTTTTAATATTTATAAAATTCAGCAACTGGAAAAACGTACAGTATAGAAACGTGCCTAAAATCTCTTTTTGAGAGAGAATTAATTTGATTATATCATGATTTAATGTTAAGATTAGTATATTTAAATTAAATTAAATGTTATTGAAATAAAAGATTGAAAGGTACATATTTAAAATCAGGTAATTCTTCTACATTAAGCAAATTTTGCACGTGTCAACGAATACAAGTTAACGTTGTTTTCAAAGTTGGGCCGTAGTTCAGAACTAGTCCCACGTGGATTTCGTGTTAATCAAATTTATTAGTGAGAAGTTTTCGGGATTTTGGTGAACATTTCATGGTTGTCAAACTAATTAATCATGATATTCTAATTTTGTGTGACATTTATAGTATTCGAGAAATAATATTATAAATGTTTTCAATGCTGATTAAAAATACTTCAGAAGGAAGAAGATTATTGCAGAGAAATGTAGAGAATTTTTAAAAGTGAATTTAATTTCTGCATAATTAAACTCTATTAAAGGTTAAACATAATTAAATTATTAAACATAATTAAATTCTATTAAAGGTTCATAAAAATTTGTAAATAAATATCCCAAAAATCTGAATATACAGAAATAGAAAAAGTGCACAAGAACAAATCATCACATGGAAGAATGAATATAATTCTACATTTTATTTAATTTCACGTCACAGTTCTTTTTCGTTTAACACGCAATTTTCAAATTTATTTCTATGTAAATTCAAATTTACAATAGTAATTATCAATAGTAATACATTAATATGCTCTTCTTTTGCCGAATGTGTTCAGCTTTGAGGTTCTATTATTATTATAATAATTAGATTATGTACCAATTATCCTGCAGACATTATCTACAGAATGAGCAGTGAACTATTTTTTATATATATATACACACACACATACACACAGACACATAATGCATTCAGCCCACGTGCGAGGGATTCTTACGTAACTCCGGTGCGCGCATGAAGTACACCGAATGTTAACATTGGCAAAGCATAGCAGAAGCAATGAGATTTGACAACGTAGAACTGCAGCATTTCCCGGAACTGCAGCTATTTCTATAATATCGGATTTTTTATTTATTAAATAAATTAGTCTTTCACCAGTTGAAGAAAATATTAAATAATTTATCTTTAATTAAAATATTTAAAATTTATTTTCTTTATTATTTGTTACATCGACAAAAGGAAGAAATAATTGTTTGATTGTTATTAATAATAATTAATCATTATTAATAATTATTATTTTATTACTTCTTTTGCTCTGTTTAACAACTTAATATATTATTAATAGTAATATATGTTATATTAAATTTATTATTAAATACGCAAGTGTCCAGTTTAATCATTTTTGACATATTAATTGACATATTTTAGAATTTTTATTTATTTTATTTTAGTAATAATTTTTAATGAGGAAAAAAGTATAACGAATTTAAGTTCGACATTGATCTATCGTTATACACGTGTAATACATAGTTAACAGGAAATTTAAATTTCGTGGCAGATATGTTATGACAGGTATTCTGTGGAAGAAGTTATCGATTAAACATGAAATAATTTCTATTTCATGTTGTATCGCTCGAAAAGATCTCGGTGTATCCGCGATGCACTTATAGCAACCCGCATAAATGCCATAACAGCAACCATTTCGAAAGTGCAACTGCAACATGGCGGTCTGGAAACATCGAGGTCATCAAAAGAGATGAACATAACATAAAACATGCTTTTTTCGCAAAGATATTTATCATTATAAATCGAGCGAGGTGTCATTTCGTATTGCCGGAAACCGCATGAATTCATCTCCCTCGAAATTTATGTATTATTTATGAGTTTCGTCATGTTTGCAGATACATCAACAGAACGATTCTAGCATACCAAATATATCCATAAAAGCATTTATACATAAAGCATAATGCAGGATAGTCGCAGGAAGCGAGAGTAATCGCGTGAATTGATCGAATTCATGTTTTCATATCACTCAATAATAATGTTAGTAATTAATACTATATTAACGCACAAATCAAATTAGGGTTACGTATAATGAAATATACATATGAAAATATTCTAAAATACTCAGATACTTTTATAGAAGAGATTAATAATAAATTAAATGCAGCAATTGATTCAATTTTAAGATCTAAATTTGCATCCTGGTGTCTATCTTTTAATCACTGATCGCGATACTAGAGGCATGCATATACTGATTTGCATTTTGGTATGCTTTCGATTGATTCGCAAATCTGTATTAAAACACACGTTGATTCGCTCTTCGAGGGTAACTTTGTTGAACGATGGCCTGGAACGGATCGGAGAACGTTCCGCCTATCGGGCGGCATCGCAGGGAAGGAAGATCGATCCCGATATCCGTGCACCAGAAAGTCGAAAGGGATTCGGGGGCTAGGTATCCGCGGCGACGAGCGGTTGCGTGAGGTTTCGTAAGCGACGATGATACGGGGGTACGCGATGGTATCGCGAAAGGACGAAGAAGTGGCGCCTGACTCACCCTTATCGAGGGTCTCTCGCGCCGCGTGTATGACCTTTCTGCGACGGAGACCGTCGCCCGCTAGGGCACTCGTCATCGCGCTGGTGAAGGTCGCACCGGTTGTCGATGACGCGGTTGTCCTGACATCGTCGCCGTTCGCGCACTCGTCCGACGTGGACGCGGTGGCGGCGGCCGACGCGCGATGATGGTGGTGGTCGAGGAGATTGATCGGGGACCCCTCGCCGCCTGGCATAATGTCCCGGACTGCCAGGGACCGTAGTCCTTAGCCGGAGGACCCTTGCGCCTCAACTGAACTGTGACTCCTATCACTACGTCGTTCTAGTTCGCCCTCTCCCTCCACGCCTCACCCTCATAGCCACGGTTTACTCGCTGCACCGCTCCGCCCCTCTTCGCAGCCTCGTCACTCTTCACCCCCTTCGCCGCTTACCGTGCCACCTAGCCGTCCGCTCGCACGATGACGACGGGGTGGTGAGATCCCTGTACGAGTATCTCCCGCCGTATTTCCGGTACCGGAATACCACCCCTCCATGACGTGGCACCATCTGCACGAGGGGGGTTGAACTTTGCCGATCGATGGTGACATAAGAATGAATTTTGGCCGAGGCGCGAGATTAAACTCGTCTTAAGAGTGAAGAAAGAGTTACAACCACAGTATACATCTTAATATTAATCCCCTTATAAATTTCTCGAAAATCTCCAATATATTTGTATATACATATAAATTATATTTATATATAAAATTTTTAAGAATTTATAAAAAATTCAAATCTTTCTTTAAGCGAATAGAGATTTGGAAGAATTGAAAGGCCTAAAATATCCTGCGCTGCGTGTCAGGTCGCTAAGGAAAATGAGGACAAAAATACTTTTGTTTTCTTGCGTTCTCGCGTCTTTATTAAAATACTTACACGCTTAACTTACACGTATACTACACAGGTATGTAGTTAAATTAAATAGACTTAGCTCCCTATACGTGGTCACACGCGCAAGTCGAGCTTCCGCGCTTCGATCTCGCTGGAAGGACGCCGGCACACGCTCGGCGCCCTTTTTATAAGTACGCGTCGCGACGGACGATCGATTTGCCGCCGACGACGCAGAATTTCCTTCCCAGAAGGGGACGTCCCTTTTCACAACTGATATCACGTTGGTATTTTGCTTTTAACCCTCCGACACATATAATTTGTCGCGACATCTTGAGCGATGCCCTATCTCCCAGCGATAAAATATTTTCTCTAAATGAACGTGCTGGAGAGAGAATATTGATCATTCCTTACGTGCTTATATGTATGAGATGGAAACTTGGTGATCAATTTACTCCTATTGCGCCGTAATTCATCTGGCATTTTAGGTCAAACATAATTTATTTTTTAATGATGTAAAAATGATGTAAAAAAGTTTTTCTTTCATTTGATATGTAATTTAAAAAATTCTAAACAAGAAGAGCAATCTGAGAGAATATGAAGATATATAACTGTAGTTTCGGATGTTAATGAACATGACAACTTTCGAAGATTCGATTTGTTAATACGATATATCTCTATCAATAAATAAAAATTATGCAAAAAGTGCAAACGTTAACACTTTTCTGTCCGGTGAAGTTTCATTTATTCTATTTTTATCGCAGTTATTGAGTTCTTCGAAACTTTTCTTTCTACTTAAAATCGATATATAAAAATGTAAAAATTAATATATATTAATATTGATGTTGCTAAGTTATTTAATATGTTTTACTGTATTTCTCAGCAATGGCATACATTCAATAATGAATTCTCTCAAGATTTTTATTTGTCACATCATAATTTGTCTTTTAACAACCGGAACAGAAAAGTGCTAAAGATGATCCCACAACCGAATCGACGAATCGTCGAATTTCTCTCATCTTCTCATAATATCCTCCATTTTGGGTTTCGTCATCACGCATCGACCTCTGTAGCAAATCTCTGTCATGTGAGACACCTTCGTAGTAGTCGAGGTTCTTAGGACTTTGCTCAACATCGTGGAGTTTGTTTTAAACACGTTGCTCGATTGTCTGATCGATGTCTTCGTGGTTGTCGCGGAAGGCTCTGTTATTAAGGCCTCTTCAGACGATACCACCGTGTTCGTGGTCGTGTCTGGAATTAGCGTGGTCACTTCGAGAGTGGTAGAGTGGTTCTCCTTCGTCGTCGTTTCTTGTGTTTCTACGGGTTTCGTCCCACTTTCTTCAACTTCAACGCGTTGCGTGGCGGAAATGTCCTGCGGAGAGCCAGTCGTGTCGGCTTTTCGATCGATCTTTTCACTTTCTTTCGCGCTCACCGCCTGCGCCGAAGCAGTATTATTCAAGTTATAATTATCTGTCTCACTTTTAGCTTCGGTCACTTTCGCGACCTCTTCCTCTTCACCCCCCTCGGTATTCTTCATGCTGTCAAAGATGGCCTTCACATAATCGGAGAGGGATTTCACGCTACCGTCGCCCTCGTTTCGTGTAACGACACCCGGGATAGTCGTCGTGGAATACGAGTTCGATGTTGTTTGCGACTTATCGAAGGCCGATGGGTATTTTACCTCGCTCCATTTGCTTCTATGATTCTTCGGATGCGCGTCGTTTTCTTCGATGTTTTCCTGCCTCTTTAACGTCATAATATGTTCTTTCTCTTTACCAATGGCGCTCAATTTTCGTATCTCTTCCTTCGCAGCCGGGAAGCCAGTCAGTTCCGTTACGCCGTCCTCGTCTTTCTTCAAGATTCCAGCTCTACCGGGATAACTTGATAGCTGGTTATATCTTTGATTAAATATTTCAACGTTTTCCAAATTGTTCTGCTTGTCTTCCTGAGAATTCTTGTATTTTTCTAGCTTAACTTCTTTTTGCACTTCAGTTTCTGCCTGTGCCAAATGAGTTGTCCTCTCGACTATCGCTTCCTGGGACTCTCTCGATTCTTCTAAATTTTTATCTAACGTCGTAACGCGTTCTTCGTCAGTACTCGGTATCAGCGTCGTATCGATTGGTGTGTAATTCTCTTTCAAGGTTGTAACTTCACCATCATTGGAAAAAACGTACGGCGTCGTCATAGGCGTCGATATTGTCCAGTCTGGAGGCAGCTCTGTAGTGATCGAAGTGACGCGAGTCGGGATGGAGATCTCGTCGTTCTTCAGCATCTCCTCCAAGAAATCCTGAAGGAGCGATTTTTTGGTCGAATCTGCGGCCGTTACGGTACTTGCGGTGACGGTCGTCGCAATCGGCTGGGCAGTGGTGAACCTAACGTCACCTCGAAGCGGATTGTACTTGTATTGATCTTGAACCAGGCTGTTCATCGCGGAGTTGTAGTGTTGAGATTCGGCTGTGACGAAATCGTCCACGAGAGGTCTCACCCGCACGCGAACTTTCCTTCTTCGAGTCTGAAAGATAAATAAGTTTCCGACTTATTTCGTATTGTCTTCTCCAAAACGAAATATCACAGAGGATGGTTCACGACAGACAGAAATTAAATTGCAATATTACATTCTTGTAATTTAAAAGAAATTGTTTAGTTTGCCAAAATATACGATTATTTTACAATTTTACTTTGTAGAATAATTTACCTTTCGACCGGTAAGAGAATCAGGTTTCGTCACCCTTGCACTCTTGTCCGTCTGTTCCGTAAGGTTCTCGTTCTTGCTGCTCGTCGAGTCCCGCGATTCTTCCTTATCGCTTTGAGGTTGATCCTGAAGTACTGTCGTCGGCGAATTCGTCACCGCCGTGGCATTTAATTTCTCCGTATGATCCTGCGCGTTCGTCTTCCATCCGAAGCCATCCCTCACGGTGTCCATGTTATCGGCGTCATTCAGATGTTTCTGATAGTCGGAAGAAACGACCATCCTCACCGACGACGCTTCTGGCCCGGCGGTAATGATCTCGGGCGCGTTTTCGTCCGCCTGATCAGTGCCGGTTCTGCCCCGGGCTCTCTTCGATTCACCGGCTACGCGATTCGAGGCGAAGCTCGGCTGGAACGACGTCTTCGACAGCTTCGTGGACCACTGGCTCTCGGCGCCGTAAATGTCACCTGTGGAGTGCGCTTCCGAATTCACGCGGGTCGAATGGCTGTACTTCTTCGGCGGAATACTAGCCAGCTGGGTCTGATCGTATTCTTCGCGTTGCGACACCTGCTCCGGCAGATTGCCGAAGTTTAGAACAAATTCTTGAGGCGGATACTGGAAACATACACATTACACTTGAGCAATTTGGAGGAGGGAGTCACATCTTTTAGAGAATTATTGGAAAGAGATTTAGCCAAATGTTTATAGCTTGGCAAACTTTTATATCCTAATTGCGAAAAGGAGAAAAAAAAATTGCGTTTCTTTCTTTTTCCGACATTTGTTTATCACATCTCGTGACCTTGCTTGATAACGCAATTCCGATAGAGAATTTACTTACGTTTTCGCTGTTCTCCTCGTAAAACTGTGCCGGTCGATTCTGACTCGGGACGAATTGCGGCGCGACGTCGAAATTGTCGTCATAGAGAGGCTGTTGTCCGCTCGCCGTCACCGGCAGCTGCTGCGGCGTTATTCGAGGATAGTTCTCGTCTAGCGGCAATTCGTTGTTCGTCTCGAGGCCAGATTCGGTGGTTGTCGTAGTGCGTTTCTTCCCCGGCCGGCGAATTCTTCCTCGTATTCTCGTCGACTTCGACTCGTCCGGTCTCGCTTTCGATTTTACATTGTATGTCGCATCGTCTGGCATTGTCGTCGCAACAGGTACAGTTTCCGTCGTCGTACTCGTCGTCGTCGTGAATATCTTCGTGGTTGGGCGACGGTTCGCGGTCTGGTATTTCGGGCGATTTTTCAAAATATGAGTCGGGCTCGACTCCACTGCCGTCTCGTCGTTGGAGAGGATGTGCTGTATCTACAGCATGTTTATTCGGTTTTATTTTTCAAGCGTCTCAGAAAGGTGATTTCAAATGCTTTCTGCGCGATGCAGTGCGTTGAAAGGAAGATTGATGGAGTGTTATGTGGAAATTTCATTTTAAATTATCTGATGAAAAATATCTTCTGGACAATATTTAAAAAATTGAAAAATTTTAGATCTCGAAGAGAAGATTGATGAATTGTTATATAAGAATTTTTTAAATATATTTGAAAAAAGATATAATATTTAAGAAAAATCTAAAAACTTATACGCTGCTAAGAATTACTATTTTTCTAAATCAAAGGTTTTTATGAGTAAAGTATTCTGCAATTAGTATAATTTCTTCATTAAAATACAAAAATTTTTTGAAATATTTATTGTTTTTTTTTTAAATTTATTTCTTGCATCTAAAATTAATCTTTCTAAAATTGCTATTTCCTACTACTTCGCGAAACGTACCTCGGACAAAGCTGGTCTATATGTAATGGGCGTCTGGAATCTATTATCCACCGGATGTACCGGTTGCAGTGACTGGTAATTTGGCGGCCTTATAAATCCGTAATCGACGTCCTCCTCCACCGGGCTAGCGGTCGTGGTCGTGGTTGTTGTTGGCGGTATAGTGGTGGCGACCAGTCTTTGCTGCTGGGCAGCATGTATTTTTATGTAGTCGTTACCCTCGGTTTGTACCTGCGACCCGTGACTTTGCGGACGCGCGCGTGTCCTCGTCCTCGATCCGTCGCGATGCCGATGACCGGCGCCGCGACTGGAATCATTGTTCACGGCGCTGAAACGTACGTACTCGTCCTGGGAGTTACGAGGTCGCGTCTGAATCGCGGAGTCGTGATGAGTGCGACTACCTCCTAAACGAGCGCGTACTCGCTGACGTATTATTACGGGCGCTGGAGTGGTTGTGCTAGTTGTGGCGGTCTGAGACAGAAATAATTATATTATTGAAACGTTGTATATTAAAAATGAATGAATGAAACTATATGTGTAAAAAAGTTATAAATATTATAGAAAATATTCATAAATGTACAGAGAATTGTTACATATTTGTAATATATTAATTATATGTATATGAGATACAACGAACTTTTTAATTTTATACAATGAAAATTATTTCTTGTGAAACATTTTCAATTTCCTATTCATTTCATGTATTAATGGCATAATTATTTTTAATTATTTATATGTGTGATTTATAATGTATTTTAATAACTGCCGATAAGATGTCAATGAAATATTTGCAGCTTAAGAATGCCTTTAGAAAATGCAACAACACATTCGTGTAACATATTACAATAATATTGTTCTAATGCACGTACTTCGATAAGCGATGGCCCTGTAGAGGGAATCTGCAATTCATAATCCTCCTGCTTGCTCTGTTGAAGCGGAACGAAAATCGGTGACGCGTTCGGATCAGTCTCTATCGCGGCACTCTCGATCTTGCCGTCAACGCCGCGGAACGAATTCTGCCCTCCGACGTTATAATCCGGCTGAGTTTGCGCCACCTCGTAAATCGGGGAATACCGGTGTTCCTCGCCGGGGGTGACTCGCGGGTCCGCCGTCGTGGCCAGATTGTAGTTGCCGTCTTCCTGATAACGCGGATATTCCTTGGATCTCTGGGGAATCGTTTGGTCCGGTGAATTCTCGCCTGCAGCTTGATAATTGAATCCGTTTACCGGAGTCTTCTCGAGTCCCGTCGGTTGGTAGTCGCCGTTCTGATCGTATGTCGCGTCCTGGGGCTGGTAGCGCGCTTCTTGAGGGTGGTTTTGCGGGTAATTCTGAGTCCTGGAATAATCGTCGGACACTAAGGGCGTACTGTGTTGGACCTCGCGCGACGGGTAACTCTCGGTCTGCACGGAAGTGGTCGGATAATTCTCCGGGTAGTTACTCCCCGACGGGGGGATTTCCTTCTGGTGGAGACCAGAAGCGGGTCCGCTTGGCGGCGAGTACGCGTCGGGAGATGCATTACTCTGTGCATCGCTCTGCGGATAGTTTTCGTAGCTGGCTGCTTGAACGTTGTGGTTTTGAACCTGGATAAGTTTAGAAAACAACATTTATGCGAACGGGTATATTCCACTTTTTTTTTTCTATCAAAACCTTGATATTAAAATGGTATAAGGAATAAGTGGGATTATAAAAATTAATTATACCGCGGATTGGGAATTCGCTCTATCTCGACTCCTGTACTTCTGCGTTCTGGACGCCGGCCTTCTGTGTTCTATCGCGCTATGTTTCTGTGTAGTCTCTGGCGTCTTCGCCTTCGTTGGTTCGTAAGAGGATTCGCGATACTCTTCCGTTGTGGTCGTAAATCTAGACTTGGATCGATTGTACGCTGGTCTTCGGGTCCTTTCGGTTCTATTACCAGGTGCCTGGGTCGTCTTGGGTCTTGTAGGTACGGTTCTGCCTCTGTGTGCGATTAGAGTAATATATTAACGTCTTACCGACATTTATGATGGAAACATTTTATGCTCTACTTAATCTTAAACTATCAATTTAGATGGTATAAGAGCTTTTATGTGGAAAATTTTATGTTTTCCATATAAATTATGTTACGACGCGTACCATCTTGAGCATCAATAAGGTGATCTTGGAAAATAACAGAGACGAAAAGATGACTGAATTATTAAATCAAAGCTAATAATTGTGAATATCTTTAAAAATTCAAGTAACGCTGAGAAAGATATTTCATATAAAAAAATTATTTTACAGAAATAAAATAAATAAAATTGCACTAACCTTCCTCGTGGTCTATAAGTCGTGGAGCTTATACGAGAAGTCGTTGTCGTTGGCGTCGTTGTCGTGGTCGTTGTCGGCGGTGGCGTCGGAGAGACAGGAAGATTCCTCTCTTGCTTATCCAACAAGGAATTTACCAATCCCGGCAAGTGCGGGGAGATCGGCGGTAATTCCGCTGGTAAATTGTATTGCGTTGGTCCAACTGGCGCTCTGACGTCATTGACGTCGTACGATTCACCCAGATTAGACTGGGAGTGATACTGTTCGGCGGTATTGTATTTCTGAGGCTCTCTTTGTTGAAGCTCATGATTGATGAGCGCCAACTGGGCCGCTAGATCCTGCTCCTTCGTGGACTGACCGTGCGGACTTACCGATCTATCCTGGAAACTCGGTGCGTTAGAATAAGAGATTTCCTCTCTATAGCTGACTGTCGTATCGTATTTTGGGGGCTGGGTAGTCAATTTCTCTTGGTCGTAGTAAAGCTTCGACTTCGTCTTCGTGGTCAATTGTTCGCCATAGTGTGACGTGATAGGGGTCGGCTTATTATCGTAATACTGTCTGAATCTGAACTTTGAATTTGAGGGCGGCGTTGAGTAAGTGGACTCGTACTTTGGGCTGCTGGATTCCGGGGAGAAGCTTTGAGTGGTTGAAGAATCGTAGGACGCGGTGGTGGTAGCGATGGATCCGCTCTGATCAACATCGCTGTAAGAGTTCGGCTCGATCAATGGTGTCGGATTGGGATTCCGTTCGTCCGTCGGGGTGTTCGATTCCGAGGATGGTTCCGACAGGTTGTTAACAACGACGGAGCCAATGTGTGGCGCCGGGAAGGGGATTTTAGAGTAACCCGGGGGCGGATCGAAGCTCAACGGAGCGACGAAGAAGGGCAGTTTATCCACTTTGCGTTCCACCCTGTTGTGATCGATCGATGACAGATAGGGAAGATCAAACTTTGCGTAACCGTAGGGAGGATCCAGGTTTGATGGGCCCACGAACACCTGCGGACTACTGGGGCCAACGTTATCCAGAACGGCGATGGTTTTCGCATTTCTTAAGAGCTTCAAGACATCGGTAACCTTGACGTTATCCAACGGCCTGGACGTGGGACTGCCCATGTAAACGGAGAGGGGTGGCTGATTAGGCGACGGCGTGGTGGTGACCTCGCGGTAATTCGACTGTTCTTGATATTGATTGGCTGGCCGTGGACGTGGCCTGGTACGAATCTTCTTGACCCTGGTACCGTCCGTGGGATGCTGGCGACGCGCCTGACCTTCGCGGATCAAGGCTTGGGACTGGGTGTTTTGGAAATTCGGACTAGTAGTTCGTAATTGATCCTCCTGTTGACTTTCCAGGATTCTCTGCTGCTCCAGCTCCAACTTCTGCCTCTCCTCGCGTTGTCTGGCTTCCTCTTCGCGGCGTCTTTCCTCCTTGACGCGAAGTTCGGAAAGCCGTCGTCGTTCGAGCTCCTCCTGTCTCTGCTTTTCTCTAGCCTCGCGAATTCGATCGAGTTCTCGTTGCCTCGCCATTTCCTCCAGCCTTTCCAATTCCTTTCGTTTTTTATCGGCCTCCTTTTGTCGCAACAGTTCCTGTTCTCTCTGAAAAGCCTCTTGCTGCAATCGCGTCTTCCGTTCAAGCGCCTTCTGCTCCTCGTTCAATCTGGTGAACTCTTTCATGCGTTCCTCCTTCAGGAACTGCGCCTTCTCTTCGTGTTCCCTCTGGATCTGCTGTAGCACTTGCCGCGTGAAAGCTTCTTGCTCGGGTGAAAGAGAGGTTTGGTCGATATTTCCTTGGTTCTCTCGATGCTGTTGGCGAACGGGATATTGCTTCCTTCCGCGGACCCTTTTTGGTTGACCTCTTTGCGCCAACGTTTCCGCCGGGACATACACCAGTTGAACCTACACGATACCGCATTTTATTGTTGTTATTAAAATGTCTATTTTCAATTTTAATTTACAGATTTTCTAATGGAAGTAAATGTTATTTCTATTGAATTTAATGAATAGAAAAATCTGATGTAATATCTTGGGATATAAAATATTCATTTAATATGGTATAATATGTTAAACGTATTAATATTATGTAGTAACATAAACGTAATTATATTTTGTTTTTGTTGCGTCATTACGTATTAATTATATATTGCATTATTACATATCAATTATTAAAATCATCTATTATATGAATTATTATAGGTAGTCCATTATAAGTGCGATAGAATTTGATATAAGGATTGAAAATCTAGTGTTTGTTGAAATTAGTCATTATTGCGGGTTCCACTTTTGTGTTCAAGAAACCAGATCAATTTACGATCTTGCTACGCGCTAGTTCCGGTTTCGCTCGGTTAAAAATTTTGCGTATTCTATACACGCTCTGATTCTGTTTAATTTAACGATAGCATCGCAAAGATGCACATGTAAGAATTGGTCAATAGAACTTAATGAATCGTATGTCGGAAAGAAAAAGCTACATGAAAATTTCATTATACGAACCTCTTCTTCTTCGTCGCCCACGTTTCCAATCAGAGAAGCCTGCGATAATCCTGGACTCGATTGTCCTTTCAAACGTTTTCCATCGGGTCTCTGACTTCCATGTTTCGTTATATAAGCGTGTGGTCCTTCTTGCGCGTCCTCCACGTTTTGACCGTGTTGCAATGGAATTTGACCCTGAATGGGCAAGTTTGATAGTTCCTGATTCTGATAGGTCTGACCCGGTCTTTGAGACAGGAAATTCTGAGAAGGATGTACCGGCGGAAGTGCTCCCGCGGACGGAGGTACCAAAGCTTCCGACCCTAATTCGTGTGCCGTTTGCAAACTGCCTAACGAACTCTGCGGTAACGCTTGTTTCTCATCTTCCGCGTTACTGTAGTCGCCGGGCAGAAACGTTTGAGTCTGTAATAAAAGCAAAAATTAATCTGAAGAAATAAATGAAAGGAAATCAAAACTTAATTATGTACAAGTACATTTCGTATATTTGTTAAATTTAATAAAGTATCTGTAGATTGGAAGTACATTTAATGAAATACAATCAATTGAATTCTTCACGAAAAGTTCTTGTCAAACTTATTTTTCTTTTCAATATAAACGTAGCTTGAATTTTTAAAAGCGTATATTATTTAACAAAATTCCAAGGGACATAAATTCCTTAAAATATTAGGTACTAATTTTTACTTTAAAACATAAATTTTGAAGTATTTTGTATTCTTCGCATTGATGCAGCGTTTTACCTGAAGCAGTTGCTGCTGAGTTTTCAGTTGCTGCTGCAGCAGAAGAAGCTTTTGAATACTCTCCTGCGTCTTTTGCAGCTGAATCAGTTGCTCCTGGTACTGCTGCTGAAGGGCGGGCGGTAACGCGAGCGTTTGGATTGGATTCGGTAAATGCGTGCCGCTAGATAGAAGCCCGCTTTCCGCGCTATTCCGCGGCAGTTGAGCGGATGCGGTTCCCGGATTAGCCAGGGGAATCCACTCGCTGTTGGAGATTTGTCGTGACCATCGCTCAGCCGTGCATTCACCGAATCCGCCTAACAACGTTAGGACGATGAATACCGCGGTCGGTGTGAAGCACCTCCGCACAATCTAAAACCGACAATTATTGATTAATTGATCGTGAATGCTAAGTAATTAACTTCGGCGACGGCACATTGACGTATGACTACATTGACAGTGTAAAATCGCTTCGATTGACTTTGCACGGAGAATCTGGGTCAACATCAACGTCGGTTCGTTTTCCCGTAATTTATATTTTTTAAATAAAGCACTTTCGTGCACGCGCATTGCATGTTATAAATGGCATGAACTTCAGTTTCGTAACACAGGGTGAAGTGCGTATCATCACGACGCATAAAATTATAAATAAAATTCTATTTGGAACTCTGCCACAAATCGCTGATCGTTTAAAGCGAGTTTAATTATCAAAATGAATGAAATTAGTTAAATAATTAAAATACAAAATTTCTATTTATAAAATAATAATTAAAAATATAGACAAAAATAAATGCGCTAATAAATATATATTTTATTATAATGCGGAAATGAAATTGTTTTCATGTATTAGAGAACAGGATGCAAAGTGCATTAGAGGATAACAGACAAAACGTGGTAACGCTTCGTGCGGAAGACAACAAGAAAGCAACCGCAATTTCACCGCAGCTATCATAATGCGAATAAGTAATCGAGATCATGGACCTATGAATCGGCGATTTGATGATTTTAATAAAATCTGCGGTTTCATAATGCGACAAAGCTGTGACGAACAAGCGTACGCAGTACATACACAAGGCTATTAATTACTTCCGATTTTAATGCCGACATTATTTCTCAGTAAATGTTTCATAAATTGTTTTCTATGACGATTAAAATCTTCGAACGAATTATTTCCTTATTGAGGGAAAGTTATTATTTATTATTTTATGGACAAAAAGAAGAGATAATTTGACGTAAAATTATCGAAAGTTATTGTTACATTTAGTAAAATAGTAATTATGTCATTATTTATCTATCAAATAATTTCTGTTTTAATGTTAATATAAAAAGAATTCCTACTCTTATATTTTTAACCTTTTGGTTAATAAAGAGAATCTTCTTGTTTAGTTAGTTATATAAATTTTGATTGATAAGAATAAGTTGTTATTAGAGTTGCGCATATATTTCCTCTTTAATTAATTGTACAAATTGAATTGAAATATCATGTAAATGTTTTCCGCATTGTAAATGCAGATGTAATTACGCAATTAAAGACAAATGCCTTTTCGGAGAATATGGAATTAAATTTTCTATTTATACATTTACACGTTACCAAATTAAATGTTTATTCTTTTAAAATTGAAAAGTTTTTTACTGTGCGACATTTCTATTTCTGATGTTTGCGATTGACTAGTTTCGCATACATCGCGAATTGATCGATCGTTCATCTCAAACAGAGATGCGAACGACGCATATTGTTATATCGGAATAACGCAGCGGCGTTGTTGCTCCGATATCTGCTTTCGATACAGTTTTCCATTTCGCTTCCACTTCATTTACCGCACGCGGAATTGCACGCTGATGTATTAATACTGTATTTTGTGATATTACAATCAAATGAGTGGTTAGATGAAGAAATAAATCGTCAGCGATCACGTATCACGTAATATCTGATAATCACGATATCCTGTTTTTACTTGATTTTTAAATACATAATATCAAATACATAATACCAAGCTAAAATATGGCTCCGATAATAATGCACCGAGCATGAATCATTAGGTACAATTACGCGTGTAAAGACAACTTTCACTAAAGCTGTTGTTTTTGTCTATTTATATATCCATGCTGATATATCGAGGAAAGTTGTTAATAATTTTTTTTACAACTTATTAGGAAATGATTTAAATTTTATTAATAATTTTAAGAACAATGAAACGAAAGAATTTAATTTGCATTTAATTTGCTTCAATCATATATACGACATTAATTAGAACCTTGGAAACCTTGTAATTGTAGGTACAGTTTTAGATTGCTTCGTAATAATACGATATAATTCGCAGGAAATATTTGAAATGTCGTTTGATATGGTGCTACAAGTGAATGTAGTCGGCCTTCTAGTTGCGAACACGGAAAATATAGACACATACAATGTACTGTCTTTAATCTGTTTTATATCCGCAAGTTTTTATATCGACAAGAGCATACGCATTCACACCCATAAACTTTAAAAGAGAGATAGGTTCTTTTTTTATTATTTGACTTTTTGCGATGTCATGGACAGTATTCGATTCTGATGCCTATAAATTAGTTATTAAAGCAATAATAAATGATATTTAATTTTTTAACTAAACTATTTGAATAAACTATAAATAATAAATATAATAAGCATTTAAAGTAAATCAAATCTTATTATTTGTTTAAAATTGAATTTATTACATTTACGTTCATATTTCGATCTCTCGATCCTTTCATCTATTTAATATGTGCACAAAATCAGAAAGCGATTATTAAACTAAATTATGTCATTAATAATTATTTAGGTAACCGCAAAAATGCCATTAAAATTATTCAATTATTATATTAATCTTATTATGATTAATTATTATGGGACGGACGCGTTATTATCGTTACAATTATTAATATTCACCGTTGATATTGTCATCGCATGTCTCCTGCAAATCGGGAGAACTTCTGAACTGCGACCAAAGCTAACGAATCGCATCAAATAGCATACGACGATTTCTAGTAAATGACTTGGCTGTGACAACCTAATCTTACGAGATCGTAAGTTGCCACACGAAGTTTTTACGAAAATAATGATTGATGGATTGCACAAATAACTATGCGGTAAATAAGCGTGCGTGGTAAAAGTGAATAAAATCTACATCGATGAGTATACAAGAATCGTGCTTCAACGTGTTGAATTCTTTTGAAGCATAATATGCGCTCATCGATAATCACGGAAATATGTTTCGAAAGACTACAACACGAATTAAAGATTACTATCATGTTTCTCGATATTATCGGTGCAATTAATACTTGTACAATGATATCATCTGATGATATCATCGACGGGGTGGATGTAAGAATTCGCTAGTTCCTGAACCATGAGATAATTTTCATACGCGAATCGGTCAGGTCTTCGTGCTACTGACATGATTTTGATTACGTGCCACGAGCGTGTCTATGTAATTTTCATTACGGAATATCGCGTGTCGGATACGCCGCGCGATTTTTCTGCTTTCTTCGCGATTTTTTCCGAGCGCATTCCAGCCAGTCGTTTTAGAAACGAATCCATCGAGTGTAAAATAACGGCGCAATCCGCCGGAAGGGCTTCTCGTCCGAAAGAAAAGAAATCGATCTTAAATGTATGAGACCATTTGCTCGCGCATAGCAATGAAATTCCAACGGAAAATTTTCAGCTCGTCATTTGGCGAAAGCAGAGACAATGAAAAATTCACTTCTAAAAAGAAGAAAACTGTTTCAACTATGCGAATGCATATTGTAGGCAAAGTTCTAATTTAACGAGTCTTTATTTCTGTTACAATCTTATGAGTACAAAGTCTCTTCACGTCTACTCTCGTTCGAATGATCGCTAACCAAAATCGAGTCTCGTTTATGTACCTCGTTATATCCTTCAGAAGGAAACAAATAATAATGTATCGAAAAGAATTACATTAAAGATGATTAATTATAAAATATCTAAATCAATTATGTTTTTATTAGAGTATTTATTAGAGTATTTATGTTTTTATTAGAGTATTTAATTCTTGATGTTAAAAAGAAACTATATGAGAATACCTTTTAATTATTTGATATTTCCTTCTTCTGAGTTTCCGAAAGGAACGTGATAACCACGCTATTTAATCAACATAAAAAATATATAAATGTAGACGTCAAAAAAAGGGACATGTCTCAAAAAATGCTATTTCAAGAATTTTTCACTTTTTTCTATTATATTTGACAATAGGTACATCATAACGATAGCTATGCCATTGCAATTTCCGTTTTCAATCCCAGCCGATAGCGTCTCACGCGTACCCAGCTGCGGGTGTGACTGAAGCTATCTATTCGCCGTGGCCGTCGAAAGAAATGACTTTCTCTCGGTTGGTGGAGGTGCGCATAAAGCATAAGGCGACAATTCCCCGTTCTCGCTGCGCTTCGCTAACATCGTGCAGCCAATGCCGCCGGTAATGTGTGCAATTATCAATCGTTCATGTTCGCCACATGCCGGATCAGAACGGCGGTAAAAAGGAGGTCGAGCACCTTTCTCTCAACGCGCGAGGAAGCTAGCCCGGGTCCTCAGATAAAGGCGCGGTCTTGGCATCGTCACTTTTGTTCAACATGATGACGCTTTTAACAGGAATGTCTCGATAAGATTAAATTAACATGACATTAGGTTATTTTCCATTTCCTTTAAAGTCCAATAAAAGATATTCTTAAAAATACATAATATAAAAAAATAAAAGATTGCTCAAGATTGTATCGAGCTAAATTATATCTAAAAGTCATATTATTTCAAAAGTTTTCAATTTTATTAACAGAAACTATACTTGTTTACATCTTTATTGGCGTTTCATGTCAGCGATATCTGTGAAGAGAGAATTTAAAAAGACTGATAATCTCTTCATTCATATGAACATTTCTGTGTAAGTCTTATCTACATCCTGAAAGTCTTGAGAAGGACGCACGGCGACACATACACGAGTGTGCGTAATCCTGTCGAATGTACCGTCTATAAAAATAATGGCATATTCGCGGCCTTCGGAATTTCACGCTCTACTTGTACGTTTGCACTATCCTATCCAGAGTTGCTCGCGAACTTTCGTTTCTCAGATTTTTCGAGAGGGTATCCGTCGCGTCTGAGAGGAAAGTACTGGCGAACGATATAAGTTTCGATCGAGTTTCTTGTAAATAGACTTTACACGCGAGCTCAGAAATAGCGGTACATTGTGCGATAGCATCTTGCAATTGTGGTGTACTGGAAGACATATATTTCCTTGTTGTGGATTATGCATGAATAC
Source organism: Tetramorium simillimum (assembly GCA_011636635.1). NCBI lineage: Eukaryota > Metazoa > Arthropoda > Insecta > Hymenoptera > Formicidae > Tetramorium > Tetramorium simillimum. Next base: position 115,294 of record VBVQ01000006.1, on the reverse strand, counting down.
ATTACGACTCTGAACTTAATTGCTACGCAAAAGAGATAGAATCAATAAATTAATTATTTATAGTAAAAAATAGTTCAATAAATATACTTTTCATAAATTAAAATATTAATTAAAAAGCTTTTTAATTAAAATTTTATTTTGATTATTTATTTGTCAAATTAAATGGGCTGATCGTAGGTGGTATTTATTAACGATCAAATTAAATTTTTATGTAGAAAAAATTTATTATAGGATTTACTGAGCAGCATTTCATTTACTAATTTCCATTTTATCGAAAAGTTTCTTCTAAATATACCGATACTTAAATTTCAAAATTAAGTTTTGTAATAAAAGATCGAGAGTGAATTATTTAAAGAATAATATTTATTACAAATACGCGTTTCTCTAAAGATTTGTCTCAAACCATAATACCATTCAATCTCATTATAGTTTCCATCCAAGCTATTGTTCTTTCTGCAAATAACTGCGGCGAATTTATCCAATGAAGATCTGTATGCAACACGCAGGGCAATAATACGCAAACGAGCGATTGTTTTCGCTGGGGAAAAACGATACTGTGGATATCCGCATATTTGCAGATTCATTTTCTATGGTTGAACAATCGCGCATTTCTGCAGTTTCGCGCATTTATATTGTAGCGAAATAGATACAACTTTATCATCTCGAAAGGCTCGTTTCACGTAAACGTGGGCCGGTAACTTGTTTCCCTCGGTCTCTCCCGATCTCTACTTTGATCAGTTCCTGTCACCGGGAGATCACCGACAGGTTTCACATGCTCGATCCGGTCGGATGGTCGACGCCTCATCGGCGTGCCACTTATTGTCGCCGACTTTCTTCGCGGTGTTCCACCTTTACTTTCGCCTTCGAACTTTTGGCTCCCACTCGAGCGCGCTCCACCGAGACCGATTCGGACGGCGATTCTCTGGCTATCGCGATAGATCGCTTACTCGTGCGACTTCCGACTATAAAAAGAAGCAAAGAACACCCTGCCGGAAATGAGGGAAACGTAACGTGTAACGCTCGATGAAAAGACAACGTCGTGCGACGTGAAATTTATTCAGTCTAGAACACAGGATTAATCTGATCGCATTAGGAATATTTTGTATCTTTCTTTTATTCGAAGATCTATTTATTTGAACAACATTTTGATTTAATTTAATTAATCTGAATGTCAATTAGTCTCAATAGCACGTCGTCGCCAGCTCCTGAGATACACCGTGCAACCGTTGGGACAATGACGTTGTCGCGAGGTCGTTATCCTTGAATAAGATACACCTGCGCGAAAATGACTCGGGATGAGATTAGCGCGGGCGACGATTACGGAATTAGTCGCACACGAGTCGCGATTGTGTGCATTGTTCACACGCCGGGTGCGAGCTTTTATGATCTATAGTCGTGTTAGGCGTAGCACAGGGAAGTATCGTGACATAACTAATTCTAACTTTGCCAAACGAGTTTCGTCAGCTTTCTCGCAGCTCGTTTTGCTGAAGAAGATATAATTAGTTTCATTTAAAGGATCTGTAGTTCAGAAATTTCACTTCTACACTTGTAATTAAGCTTAATTTATTACAAAATAACACAGCGTCTTTCTTGCCGGTAATTTAAATATTTCTTGCACTCTATAAAACTTTTATTGCATAAGAGTTTCGAGTTTTTGCATACTTTTCTTCGAACGAAATTCTTTCTCTTTTAGCGACAAAGCGGAACTTACCCGCTTGCTGTCAACAGCGTGACGCGTGAGTTTGTCGCGGCTAAATGTAATTAAGAAGAGCAGTGGAGATCGCAAATTTTTCCTAGTTTCATTTTGCTCACGAGAGCGACACGCGATGGAGGTATTAAGAAGCCGGAAGCGGGGATCTTTTTCTTAGCCCGGTTACGTGCCACTTAGTTTGGACTTTTGTTGCAAGGATTTCCACCTACGGCTGACCTTCCAGCATAGGAGAACCATTTTGACGTCATACCTCCTCGTGAAACTTCGAAAATACTTCTACAGCTTCTACACGATTTGTAACTTAAATTTAGATTCTTTAGCAAGAAGTCACAGCACTTTTCTTTCTCACGTGTCATTAAGTACTTAGAAAACGTTAACGTTATTGATGTGTTAGAGAATTATCATATATTGCACTAATAAGATCTAACATTTAAAATTAAATTAATTTCGCGAAGTATTTATTCCGCAAAGAATGTTAAAAATGTCATATGAATGTTCAAAATGTCGTATGAATGGAATAATAATCTGATTTTGTTCTGAAAAATTAAACATTACATTAAAAATCATTTTATGTAATTCACTTATTCTGTTCCGAATGCTTTAAATTAATTTTGAAGCATTCGATTCGAAAATGAATTGCCTTCTCTCTTAAGATCATGTGTAGATATTTAATTAATGAACACATATATATATATACCATCAATTAGGATTAAACATACGAAGGTACTTGGTATGCTGAATAATGTCATGCACAATGAATCTGCGGCAAAACATGAAATTTGCCCAATTTAGGAAGATAAATTTTGACCTAGTTGCATATAAATATAAGCATAATGTTCAATTTCATTCTAAATTAAAATACAAACCCAACAAATGTTAATTTTAGATTTGTTATTACACAATCTCGAGTTTTTTAAAAACTAGTAAAATTATACGCTGTTGTTTATTACGTAGTATTAATTGCTACATTCTTACAGAGAAAAAGTTTTGATTCTATTCTTTTGTATGCAGAAGCTTAAAATACAGTTACTTAATCAAAATTTTATTTGTTTCAGAATGTTTAAAATGGATCTATAAATTTTAAAACAGAATCCTATCTGAATTAATGATTTGATATCATCTTATATTAAAATGTTAGTTAAAACTATAATTTTTATAAAGGAAATTATTTTTTGTTAAATTTTAACATCAGATTACAACGTATTTCTCAAGGTCTTTCATGTGAATATGTATATTTTCTTGGAACCCTTTGATTCTAGATATCAGATTTAAATGACCTTAAAAACATAAAGTTTTCATATAATCAGATGGGACGTTTTTCTTCGCTTGTAGGGTATATAATAGTTTGGACAAATTTCACACCGCGTGATGAATGCAAGTAGGCCGTGAACTATAATTTGGGCATTAATTCACGCGATCGGAGATTGAACTCATATTCAGATTTCACTCGAATACTCTGTCGAAACGGCCCGGGCCGAGAGAAAGGAGACGCCTTCTCCATGGAAAATCAAATAATAGGCAAAAGTTTCGGAATTATTCGCCGGCGGGAACGAAATGCGGGTCAGTGTGTGAACAGCTCTTCGCTCCTTATGTCGCAATTCACGAGGTCAGCGACCGTCTTTCTTTCTCTCTATCTCTCTTTATCGCTTCGCCATTCTTCCCATTCTCGATTCGCCTTATTTCCTGACGAAGAAAAAAATAGCTATCCGCGAATGTCTCCATTTTCACGCACCATTCGCTGGTTATATATAGCTAATCGAAGTTATACAATCCTGTCTAACCATGCCACCTCGAACAAGATTTCGATACTCGTAAAACGTGCTTTACGGAAGAAATGCATCGACGATCGTTATCGATACGTGAATGACATTTCGCGTAAGAACTCGCGCTGCTTTCTCTTTCCATTTTTTTTCCTTTTTTCCTTTTTTCCTTTTCGTAATAGATTCGGCGATCCTTAACGCGTTCGTATCGAACACATTACGGATGCTCGCCGATTAATTTCGACACGCTCATTGAAACTTCATGCAGTTTATATTTTTCTGCCACATTGTACGTAACCGCTTATTTGATTTTGTAGTACACTTCAATAAGATGTGCCTTTAAGCATAAAGACTTAAATACAGACTGTATTCAGGATGACTGCGAATATCAGAATAATGCGAAAAAAAAAGAATAGTAAATTACAGACGCATGAAACGCTGTGACCCAATTATAGCTGATTGGTCAGAACACAAGTATAAAACCTATGTCTTCACATGCATACATTTTTTTTAGGTGGAATTTTATTGGTATTATCCGCAATGAAATATTTTATTATTTATGCCTGTAAGGAAATGTTTTTAGAACTCGAAAATTATCGTCATTCAATATCCAATGGTATTTCTTAAGCTGTTTAGTAGCCGTAAATTATGTACTGTGAAATTTTACAACATCGGCATGCAGAGCGTAAGTTAGAAAGCGTAGTAATGCGGGAGACGCATCGACACACTAGTCTATTTTACAATTATCTCGCTGTTCGGGAGATAAAAGGATGTAATCGCAAATCTCTTGGATATTTCGGATTGCTTTCGTATATTGAAAGGGATGAATTTTAAAAAGATAAGTTTCCACGTCGTTATTTATATAAAAGAGATTTGCATAATTATAGTATGAAACTAAACTCTTTACTCTAAAAACTGTATAAGCTTTTTCTCGAAAAAATAATTATGTAGTTACGACGGAATTGTACGAAGTTTAAAAAACGATATCGCTTCTCTCTCAGTATTTTATTTCTTTGAATATTATTTCTTTAGATATATATTCAAGTGTACGTAAATTATTTAAATAAAAATTGTAAGTCATATGCGCACTGTACAAGAAATGAGAAAAGATTATTTATTGTAATGAAGAAGTAAGGCATTTTTACAGCTTTTCACAGTTACACGTTTTATCTTCTAAAGAAGTCGAACAACCAGAAAGGTTACTTTCTACTGTTAATTAGATACATGTTCTGTTAATGAATAGTCTATAATTCAACAAACTATCCATGCAGATTTATACAGATGAAATTTTCTTTGTGGCAATTTTTTGTAAAATCATGTAACAATTTATTTTATCATTCTAAAAACATAATAAACATTAAAATAATCAATCTATCAGATCTTGTAATGTATGTAAAAAAATTTTATGTAAAACTAATTATTCTTAAAAAAATTCTTTACTGCACTTGATGTATTTTTTAAATATGAGTTAATTATCGGATTATTATGTATCACAACACATATAATTCTATCGCATATAAAACCAAAAGAAATACCGCAAAATATAATTTCCTAAAATAACTTTCTAAACATGATTAACAGTAGAAAGTATTCCTTGTTGATTTTTAACTTCCTTATAAAGAACGTATGATTATTCTAATTTGGTGTAATAGAATTCGAGGATATTCTATTATTTTCTATTATTCTTTACGTCAGTTACACAAATTATTTACGCTGCAATTCGTGCAGATGTAGAGCTGGAGAATTTCTAACGCACTATCGCAATTCTACAATATCCGCGAACTCACCATTGTGCAGGGTGGCTATACTTCCGCACTAGGTCACAGCACCACCCTCGACCTACTATCGGTTCCTCTCCGTTTCTTTCCTGTTTCTCTCTCTCTCTCTCTTTCTCTCTCCCTTTCTCTCGACACGAACTTCACGAGACGATACCGCTTTGTTTACTGATCGCGTACCCCGCACTCGTTCACATCGCACCGGCACACATGCCCCCTGCCGTACCCCGATTTTATTGTAATTGGAATCCAATTCTCCCGTCACTTCGAGCCGTTTCCGTTCGTCCGACAAGCTCGCTGCAAAATTGTCGAACGTGCACAATGTTTCGACACGGTGGTACACGTGCGGTCTTAGGAACACGAGCAGTTTGAACGGGCTGTCCCAGAATGGACAGGCTATATAGATATCCCCTCCAGAGAACGACGGGGAACTCGCAGGCAGGAACCTGGGTACCACCGACGGACCGTGATCCAGGAGAAAGCCTCTCCTTCGATTGGTCCCACGGTGTTAGTGCACGTTGGATATCACTTTGAGGGATGAGCCTTAGCCGAGGAGAAGAAAGGGAGACCTCGTGCTCAAAATTATTGTCCTTGTTCTATATTAGAATTAATCTGAAGAAACGGTGTCTAAGTAATTGAAATTACATTCTTTTTTATCTCTTACGGGAAATAAAATTCTAGTAAATGAATGCTCTGTTATATTATAGAAATATCGAAAGAAAATTTATACGATACTGTAGAAAACATTGACAAATTTCATTTTGCACATATGAATAAGTTGTACAATATGGAGATATATCTCTTAGAATTTATGGTAGTAGGAGACACCATTTCCAAAAGTATTGTTATTGACGGATCATCGCTTCGTATGAATACAAAAAAGTTGAAAATCATCGCAGTATCGGAATCAATCATTTTCCAATTGCGTCCCGCGATATTAACATGCAATGCTCTGATTTCTTTTCACGGCGATCCGGTTGCGCATCATGTTTGAAACGTGAACCGCAATGTTTTATGCATTGAATGTCCATATTGTAACGTAACGGTCACAAAAAATAGATGCCAGGTGTGATAGAGATTTTATACCATTCTGTCAGTATTTCATATTTATATAGATAATTAAAATGCAAGAGTATTAATTCTCTTTAATGTATGTCGTTGATATTCTTCATTATAGTCTTCATTACAGTCTTGTAAAGAAGATGTTACAAACTAACTTTAAAAAAATATATATTTTCATAATAATATCAAGACGTTATAAAATGAGATTATAAAACATTTTCTAACATTTTATACATATACCGAATATAAAATTTTATAAAATAAAATGTAGTAGGTAGAAAATTAGATTTTAGAGAACCACGCTCCCACTTCAGTTTTATTACTTAGTTTGTGTAGGAGTGAAGAATGGGCGGATATTGACATAAAATTTCAAAGCCTTAACCTACTCCGGTAGAATGTTTGCACGGGAACCTTAAGTCGTCGTATAAAGCATCAAGCTTATTTTAGATCTTAGAAATACAACTTATCTTTATAATGCGAATTTACAGATATTTTCTACACATCTCAAGTTACAAGAATTTTGTACCAATTTTTAGAGCAATCCTTAAATCGTCTAGAATGGGCTTTATGATAGAGAGAGCTGCTCCGCATCGGCCAGAGCTCGTAAGGCGAGCGAAAGAAGTGAGAGGCGAACGGAGGTGTACGCGTGTTACTCGTTCTTATGCAACTTCTGATTGGAATCGTGGGTCAGTCAGTTCGTCGACTCTTACGGAAATATGCGCCGACTACGATCCTCTCGCCCGCAGGAAGGAACGAAGCGCCAGGATTAGGAAACGCATCGGCCGCGTCTGGAACATATCGCGTTGGGTGTTGTCGTGACCCGTACGCTGTTCTCAGGATGTTGCATCCGACGGTACTTTTGAATGGAAGACGATTTTTGTCGGAAGAAGTACGCCCAACTTCACGGAATTTTCGCAATTCTTTCTTCAACTTTGAATGCTCGAGTCAAACTCTGATAGAAAATGGCTATTATTCGTAGTAAATTTAACAGTATCTTCTATCATATTTGTTTCTGGCAAATTTTTGCAAAACAGATTACTTTTCTTATTTCTTATTCATAGCTGATTAAATCTGATATTGTTTCTTTATTATGTAAAATATCAAAAAAATTCGGATTAAAATTAATGCAGTAATTTGAGAGAGAAGTGTAGAATTTTAAAACATTCAAATTTTTTAATTTTATTATTTCAAGATTTGACAATTTATAACGAATCAAGTACTATAAATCGCAATACTCAAAATTTAAAAAATACAACTAGAAACTAGTATTCTAGCTCTAGTTTTCATTATAGTTACATTTTTAAAATATATTTTCGTCAATTCTATGCAAAAACCTCATCTTAAGAACCGTATCCTTTTAATGACCAGAAATAAGGACGAGTAAGATTTAAAGTAAGACGAATCTGTGGAAGGACGAGGCAAATCCTCGAATTGAATGCCCGGATATACGGGGTGCTGATGATTGCATGCCTTCAACATTCACACGGCCTCATAGACGTCGGACATGTTTCATACTGTCCTGCATAGAACGATGAAAAATACGTCTTACGAGTAAATTAATGACCTGGCAAATAAATCTTTATTAGGTTTATACTGCACACCTTATTCTTTTGCAATGAGTATAAAATAATTTTAACAAGCTTGATATGTTCACACAATTTAATATAACAAAAAGCCAAAGATTTAAAATAAACTCGTGAGCTCCTTACTATATTAACAAAACTTTCACATATACAAACTTTTTTATAATAATTATTTAATTTAGGAGATCTACAATATTATGACATTTTTTTTGCATAAAGTAATCATTCTAAAATTGTTTTTTCTTTTTACCCTTGTTCAAAAATAATCAATGATGTAATTTCCATTTGTTTAGATATCTAAATTTAATCAGATCTTTCTTAACTAAATTTAATCAGATCTTTCTTAACTAAATTTAATCAGATCTTTCTTAAGACAACACTTAAATTCCATTGTTTAATTCTGCATGCAAGGACATCTGCCGTTCCTCTTCAATCGTTCGGTGCCTCTTATTGATTGCCTCACTCGACCGACGTTCTGTGGGTGCGTAAAATAAGCAAATAGCCGTCGAAACGAGGGTGAAAGCGAGAGAAATTCACAACTCGTCCCATTGAATCTATTGTCACAAATAAGAGCACTTGTAGCATCTTTACACCGCGTCATTGTTCCCGAAAGTGGACATTAATCAATTTGCATAATCGTTGTTGTGAGCAACCTTGGAACACGGGCTACAAACCTGGGCTGATTGGAAAAACATAATTTCTCCGTGCCGTAGAAAGTATTCATATCTGCCGGTAATGTAAGCCGTGAAAGTAAAATATGTCTAGTCACTATATTGGTTCTATTGTATCCGTTATTATTAAAAAAGAGTTAATAAAGAAACTAACTTTTTTTTCTTGATAGCCGGAAGTTGATTAGGTGGGAAAAAAAAGAGAAAAAGAGAAAGATACTTCGCAAATATAACTATTAATAATTTGAAAAAAAAATAATCGAGTCATTTCAACATAGGTGACTATTTAATAAACATTTAAATAAAAATTTACGGTATATAGACAGTCAAAACTGGATCTCCATGGACAGTGTATGTATAATATGTTACTTTCATGAATTTATTTAACTTGTTTCGCTCTGTAAAAGTGTCACAAACAAGTAGCCTAAACATCCTCATTTTAATTCAATTTTACAACTTGAAGACTTTAACATCTGTTTAGTAAATTTCGATTATATATAGTTTTAATAATAAGTACATAAGGCATAAAAATTATATAATGCTCCTTTTACAACACATGCTAAATGAATTCATGAAAGTACCTTTGTGGATACTCGGTCAGCTATTCTCACCTATTTAAACCTTCGCCTTTCCTTTCACTGACACTGTTGGGATTTGTAAAAATTAGCGCCAGCCTATGCATGATTTTCCATGCGTGTACTTGTCATAGACTTTTCGTGAAATGCGGCATTTTACGAAGAACCCAGCAATCTCGTGAAATGTCGGCAGCGATGTAATCAGAATCTTCATAAAATGCCACAAGATAAGCCCATGAAATATACGCGTTACTATAAGAAGACATTACCGTAATTTGCGCAATGATTGGCATTTCTGAGAAAACAATTTCGCAAAAAGTTTCTCCCATCTGTCTACTTGATGAACACAATAAACGACATTATTCTACAAATGGCTAATCGAGATTATCCTTGAATAATGATATAAAATATGGTGTACTGTAAAATGTATGGCCTCTCTCTTTGCGTAAAATAAATTCTTCGTAAAGGAGTAATTTTTTCATAATAGAGAATCGTCGCAGTAGACGCATTTCTCGCTTGAGCAACTGGTCAAATGAATTTTCATTCGGCAAAAGCTGGCTCGAAGACGCGGGGGAGTCCTAGAAAAGCGAGATTGCCGTCACGAACGACACTAATTGATAGCAGGGACAATAAGGTTTTATACCGCCGTCTCGTGTCTTAGGAATCGCCGCAGGTGAAAGCGACCCGCCCGTGAAGCAAAATGCATTCCTACCTTGTGGCCATCCCCCCCTCATCACGCGCTTCTCCTATGCAATTATCTTAATAATCTGCCGCTGTATCACCGCGTTTCCACCGTCTCTTAAGCGTCCTTTCCCTTCGTCCCGCGGTCACGACGACGGATATTGTGGCAGCTCAATTTGCAGTGATTTGACTCCGTTTGCTTCTTGCAAAAGGATTACGCCGACGGAGAATGTCTCTCCAGCCGATTTGATTATCGCGCGACGATATCTCATAATTTGCAAGTAGCGAAATAACGCGATAAACGGCGAGTAGATGCCATGGTTAATATCGTTCCAATTAGTGGATTGCGCGGTTGAGCGGCATAATAACTGCAAATAAATATAATTAATTTTAATGACGATCAAATTGAAAGGAACGTATTTTAACGAGACCAAATTTTGTTTAATTGAAAAATACGAGCAGCAATCTTGCATTATTATCTGCAAATAATAAAGTAGTTACAAAGTGGAGATTACAATGTGGAGATTTAGAGAGATAACATAGCGATTACACACACATAAAAATATTAACTGCAATTATATTACATTGATACTGGTTCTTAGATACAATACCGATAGGATATTATGTATTGCACAATACAAGTGCTAATAGTACGAAGTTAAAGTTCTATAAAACAGGATTAAATTATGTACTTGCTTTGTATGGAAAATTAATCGAGTACAAAAAAATAAGTGTATATTTTTAAAAGAATTATTTAGTCCTTATTTCATTTATTACTACGTGTATGCAAATGTAATATATTGATCATTTATAAATTATAAATATATTATATTATATAATAAATTTTAATTAATATAAATATATTATAAATTTTGTAATGAGGTAAAACACTCTCCAAGTTCTTTTAGCAATTATCTTAAAGCAAAGACATCATATTATTCACGACATTACACAGCATAATGTCATAATTATCTCGGTATGATACAATTCCGCATAAAATTGCGACATTTTGCGTGTATTATGCAAAATAATTTACTCAGCGAAAGAACGTTTGCGTCTTCTTTATCGCGAAATAATATTAACGAATGTAATTTCTCAGTGATTTGCGCTGCTTGATTTTGACGACACAGCATCGCGAATTGCATGATTAGATTAATTACAGAGCCATGACATCGTAATACCATCAGAACTCCTTTCCCTGTTTAAACTGGGTTCTCTTTCCTTCGGCACTGAGCAAAATGCAGTTGCGTTTTGTGTACTGTATTCAACGTCTGACAGGTTGCAAAATGTAGAGTCGGAAGGTAGCCTAAAGTTTTAATTAGAAATTGATTTATTTCCGATGCAATAGCTGAATTTATTCATTCTGTAAAATGTTACATAAAAAATGTGAGAAGCTAGAAATTGACAAAAAGTTCAATATTCAATTATTGATACATCGATATTATAAACGTATATCAATGTTTTATCGTTTCGATATTTAGCCTATAAAAAAATTAATATTTTTTCTATAAATATTATTTTTTAAATGGAAATAAACGTTATTATGTAGAATTAATTTTTGTTTTATATTATGTATACACAAGTTCTACGTAATATAAATTTCTCTGTTCGACACTTATTAAAGTTTTATATCATACACGTCTGTCTTTCATGTAATATTTAAGTATTATCTTATTACGGTTCCTAATTGACTTATTATTTCAAACATAAAACAGAGAAAGAGAAAGCCGCAAGAGAGAAGCATGTAAAAGCATGCGTCACGCCGCGCGAAAAAGGTGAATGCGGTGCTCTGATGTCGGATGAGCAATGAACTTGACCGGAAGTGGGTCAGGGTGAATCTCCTCTAAGCACAGTGACTATCCTCCGCGTGACTTTTGAGGCACGACGGATCATTTAGCAATTCCTCTAACGAATATATATAGATTCTTTGATGAAATTGGATTTAATCTTTTTTTTCTTTTTTTTCGGTAAATGTTTTTCTAAAATATCTCCACATATCTTTATAATATTTAATTATTACATACAATCTGTATTGTAAAATTAAAAAATAATTTAGGAAATGTGTCAGTATGAAATATTACCGTATTGAAATTTTACGATACAAATAATTTTGTGCAGAATTTTGAACAAAAATAAATTTTAAGAAAAAGGATAGCTATGCATTACAATGCCTTGACATTAATCCTATATCCATATTTTATGTATATCTTCTAGATGTAAGAAACATACTGCCTGAATTCAGAATATATCTTTCCTTACTGTACGTGTAACGGAGAGAAAATATCGCAGAAAAATGACACGTTCTCCATAAATGTATTACTTATATGAGATGTATTAGGTCATATTAAACTAACGGAGTACGAACGTTTAATATAATATAATTATTAATATAATATATATGGAAAGTACTGTTTTAGAAACCCGTTCACGTAACCAGGGACAATAAATGAACATTAAAATTGAAATACCGTAATTCCATTAAATGTGCTCTTGTTATATTAATAGCGCGAAAGTTTCCGTCGAAATTTCACGGAGATGGCACATGATACAATTCAATCTTCTTGTTATGCGAAGCAGATTTAGTGCAACCCTTGCATAACTGAATAACAGTCACGTTATGTATGTCAATTTTCATTTTTTGATGTAACGCGAATTAGGCGATACGTAACAATCTAACAGGACTAGAATCAGGTCGTTGCATAGGAAGTATCACGACGCAAACAAATCAATGTTCTGCGCACGGTACTCTCTCTCTTTCTCTCTCTCAAGGATTTCGTCCTTAAAATAAATGAAGAAATGAAGTTGAAGAATTGAATCTGCGGGGGAAGACAGCTTTCTCCGCCGGTTTTATTAATGGTGTGCGACAGTCAAGGATGTTGGCGAGGAAAAATAAAAAGTTCGTAAAGGATTACCAAATCGGAAGACCGCAGACAGTATTCCGGATGCGATTCGATTCGCTATTGTGCATTACGAAATCACTTTCAGACACGTCGTGACGGTTACAGGTAATCGCATGCAATCGGCGTGCAGTGAATATCAATAATTTTACTATTAAGAAATCCATTAAAGAGTCTAGCAAGGAATCTGTCTCCTTTCACAAATTTTATTCTTATAATTTTTTTTAATGGGATCTTTTCAAATCAGCGGTTTAATTGATGAAGAAAATTTAAAAGATGCCGAATAAATAAATTGATAAAAAAGCAAAAAGATTTCTTTGGAAATTAAGAAGAAATGTTTGGAGAAGTTTTATGTGAGAAGAGAGTCAACAGGCCGAAAAAAACGTATTTCTTTGGGAATTAAAAAAACTTTAGGTATTTTTATTTTATCGATTCTCTGTCATAATATACATCTATCAAAAAAATTTTTATAATTTTTTCAATTCAAAATATTGAAGAATATAGACACAGTAGCTGCTTTTCGGAGGCACTTGGCGATGAACAAGATTTTTCGGAACTGGATCATCTGAAATTAAAAATTTAAAAGAATTCAGCTTTCGTATACATTTATCTAGTCGGTGATACGAGACATAAATAGTCTCGTTGGATCTTTTAAACAATGATCTCTCGATGATCTCTTTCTCTTCTATATTTATAAGAAATTTTACGAATTTTTCTTATATTGTTATGTTAATGTTATACTATATAAACATATTAATCCTATTGAATCTCTACACTTTTATAAGAGGAAGTCTTTAATGTGTAAGTTCATTTTTATATCTGAATATTTTATATCTTTATATTTGTACTTTATATTTTTTGAAAAAGAATGATAAAGAAATTTACCACTGCTATATTATTGATTTTTACCCTTTCATCAGCCCCCTTACCTACAAGGTTGATGATGACGACGTTTCTTAATATTATAAATTATATCAAAACGGACCTTTGCATCGCAACATTTTCGCTCATAGACCACGTAGAAGAAAAATAAAAACACTTTTCTTATACAAATCGAACTCGAGCTATCGAATGAGCCTACCTAGAACTTGATCGGTTTAGCCGTTATCGAGATCCGATAATCGAAGAATTTCTCAATGCGGCATTTTGCATATAATAGGCATGATCTATCTCGGCGCTGCGCGTACCTTTGGGCCTCGAGACATTACTGTGCCTCCTGATAAAAGATAACTTTTTCACTCTTTTGTCGAAAGTATGAAATTATGACATTCCTATTAGCTTTCACGTTTAAGAAACATATGAAAAGTCTCTCTCTCTTTCTCTCTCTCTTTTTCTTTTTCATCTCACCAACGTCCAAGTGGAATCTACAAACATGTTTTACCACATTTTTTCGGTAAAATTTTTATATTATGTGGAAACGTTGTACATACAGTTTCCACAGTACTTATGATAATAACTTCCACTTACCCACGTAACTCATGTCGCAATGCATACAAATTAGGCATTTTCTAGGTCGAAGCCGCTGAATTTGCCGCGCAGTCTACTTTCAGATGCGTACACAAATTCGCGGACAACGCCTATCGCGATCGTATCGATGTAATACATCAGCGTCTTAACTTTTACTGGAAAGGGTGCAGCCGCAATCGATTACACACGGAACTGGCGAGGCAAATCCATTGTTGCGCGAGCGACCTTTTAGAACCAATCGGGAGTTCGCCTTTTCCTTCCTCACGGATTTTCTCACGGATTAGTCATTGGTATCGGTTTTATCCTATATGTAATTGGAGCTTTCTCTCTTACATAGCAAGTAAATGTGTAAAATGTATCAGATGTGCTCAATTTTCTACTTCATTAGATTTAATTTGAAAATTAGAAGCACATATTTAGAAGTACAATATTAAAGATACAATTCTCTTTTTTTAATAATTCTTTCGTTGAGCAAGGAAAAGAAAAAGAAAATTGTTGTCTATTTTATTTCATGCTTCTTCTATTCTAAACGTTTATTACAATTGACTCATATAATTAAATCGAAATTCGTAAATAAGTGAAAACTGCAGCCTCATCTATACGAATTCTTTTGTTAGTCATACTTTCTCTGGCATGAAAAAATGATAATTATTATACAAAGAACTGGTTTCCACTTAACCCATGCAGCACCATAGCTTAAAAATTAATTATTATGTATAGCAACTGTGTCACTAAAGGAAAGCAGGGCACATATTTTAGGACAGTAAATATAAATTTTTATTATAATTGTTTATAATTTTTATTGTAATTGTATTTTAATTTTCTTATAAAACGCAATGTATTTGCATTCACTGCAATTTATTAATTCCTACAGTTTAATAATATGAATTCTTAATGGCAATAAAAATCAGGACAGTATATTAATAATATATAATAAAGTAAAGTAATTGTGATTTAGTATCAAATATCCCGTTTGAAAACACAAGATTTACCAAATAAATACTTAAAAAAATACGAGTACACGTTTGATTATAATACTCCACGGAATTATAGCATACTATATCGTGTGAATATAATACTATAAACGTTTCAAGAACGGGAAAATGAGTGTTTCGTGAAATGTCAATTTGCTTCAGTTAACGTATGATGCTTCTCGCCGGTCACGATTACTAAATGTAATACCGCAAAGATTATATAGCGAGAATGTTGCGTAGTCAACCTGCTACACGGAGAGCTAACTGCTTCGCGTTGCATCATCCAAGAGGAAGTACAGCTATAATCTGTAAAATTGTAACATTTCCCTGCGAAAACTTTTACAATGACTCGAGCACGGCTCATTACGCCTTCTTCCAACCTCGCCTCGATTATCGCGAGCCAACATTTAACGCGTTCGAAATTATCGGCCTCGCAGGAAATCCGTAATAAAGTGTTAACGCCGTCGTTCGACGTGATGAAACGTGGCAGTGGATCCCACGAGAGATGCAAACTATTGTTTCTGAAATAATAAGAATAATTAATACGGCCGACACGGTTGGACATAAAGGTCAGGTTGACTGCTCTCTCGCAATAAAACTTCCGATGGTGAAAACTGTTCTGACGGATGGACTATTATTGTTCATTACGGGCGTTCTCTCGCGCGTCCGAGTATCAAAATGCAGTATTTATTAAGGCCACGGCCAGAGAGGAAAGTCTTTCTAATTGTTTCCGTGAGAAGTTTTCAACCGCCCGTTGTCGATTCGATCACCGTTACGTTGCGGGCAGTCCATCCGTGTGCAGGTAAAGTATGTATGCGCGATAAATATGAATAACTGTGAGAGGAGAGAGTCGTGGGGAACCTTACTTTCACATTCGGATTTCTGACCGCTCCAGGTCCAGGATCTGTGTTTCAATGTCATGGAACGCTTTTTACGACTTTTTCCCATAATTTTGTAAAATTTAAGAAACCGTATCTCTACTTGTAAACCAGAACAATATTTCTACTGTAATGGATCGTAAAAAGAATTTTAAGCTTGAACACGATGAATCATTATTTAGCTTTTATTTTGAAAGACAGTTATTTACTTTAGAATCCATCTGTTGAAAATATATTGTATCTTATATTACTGCGAATCTAGAATCTTAGATTTTATTATTTGATTATAGTTCTATCTGATTACATTCGAGTAATGGCAATTATAGTATTTAATGGTAATAATGGTATTTAATAATAAAAGGGATGTTAAGAATAAAGGGAAAGAAATAGAAGAAAGAGATTGAGAGAAATGAGCGATTATCTTTTTATTGATAATTATTAACCGACTCTTAACGGACTCACGTCCTTTTTAACTTTCTTTTTAATTTATGTAAATTGAAGTGAATGTAGGTTAATCGCGCGACTAAGTATCTCGAGGCTTTTCATAATTATCAAATTGCTGCTGTTTCACTATTTCTGCCCGTGTGTCTATTATTTAATGCAACGTTCGCTCGCTTTTCCAATAGGATTTGATTTGCGACTAACGACTATGCATAGGTCAGAGCTTTTGTAAACCGTTTTTTGTTTTTTCTTTTCATCGCAGATTGAATTCGTTGACCTGGACCGCTGAAATTTTCACGCGGGCACTCCACTGGAAAGTTACACTGGTAATGGTTATAGCCGGTTCATCCAGTTTTCGCGATTCTACTTGACGGATCGAGATCGAGTACGTATATCGAGACAAATGGTGAGCCTTTCTACGTGATCACCTGTCTTCATTTTCTTAGACTTAATAATTCTCGAATGGTTACTTTCATCGAAAGTTATCATCATTTTATTTCAACGTATGCAACCGATAAAGTTCAATTAAAGTTTAATCTATGTGTAGTTGTGAATTATTTTATTTATACAATTTATTAATACAATTTGACAGTTAAATCCTAAAACAAATTTCTTTTAAAGGAAATAAAATCTGTTATGTTTCTATTTAGAGTGTTTGCAATTGTTTATTAAAAATAAGATAATGCAATTAATAAAAAGTATATTTATACAATAATATATTTCAATAATAAAAAATATATAAATAATAATATATATAAATTATACGTACATTAACAAAATTGTATAAAATGGAGAGATAACAAATAAATTATATCCGCAATAATCTGTATATAAAATATTATTAATAGCTCATGAATATTGTTCGAATTAACGAAAAATTCTGTTGAAGTTATAAAACAAATATTCTTAAACTTGTAGAAAGATATTTTTTTCAAAGCAAAAATAATGTATAAAAAGAAAAATATTCATATTTATGTATGTCGGGTCAATGAACGCTTAAAGTCTAACGATGTTCGTTTTACGAGAAAGTGGTAAGCATATTTATCGACCCACTGATGCTTGGTCATCCGTGCTCTCCCGATGAGGACCCAAATCCGACCGGTCAAACGTCGCCTCGACTTTCACCTTCGCACAAGGTCTAGGCCGTCGCTTATGGTTATTATCATATTCTTGGTTTAATGACGGACAGGCAGGTTTTTTTCTCTCTTGGGCTCTGAAGCGATAATTTTATACATGTCGTAACAAAGGAATAATACTTTGTGATCTCCAATAAGATGTGTAATTGAAATCCTAGCGAACAAGTTTCAGTAATTGAAGGTTGCGAAAAATTTCATGCCTCGGCTTGTATCTTTAATTAAAAAAATAATTATTATTTTCTTAAATAAATTTAATATAATAATAAATAATTTCATATATTTATTGCCTTAAAAAATTATACGAAATTGAAGAAAGTTAAGGACTCAAATTAATCATACTTATAAGTATTTTCATTTAATAAATATAAATCAAGTCAAGAGATTCAGTTTCTGGCATAAAAAGATTTCTTTAACACCTATTTTACTCGCTTTGTTTTTCCTTTGTACGTTGTTACTTTCGTGCCGAACATGACATATCATTAACAACGTGGCGCCGCGTTTGAAAAAGGATCACCGCGGCTCAATACATTCCGGTAAAAGCTTCTCAATTTTATTTTAGTCGAGGGCGCGGTTTTACTTTCACCGTTCAGAGCGGCGGCATTCTTCGACGGCGGTGCGTGCACCTTCTCTCGCCTCTCTTTCTTCGCGACTATGGAAAGTAAACCGCGTTTGACACATCGAGGTCGTAAAAAGGATGTAGGGTGACAGAGCTGCGAAATAACACGTAAGCAACCGTCAAGGATAACAAACTAGGCGTTTCCTACTTGTGTAATCTCTGCCGGCTGAAAAAATCTTACGGATACAACACGCGTTGTAGCCTACGTAGCGTAATACGTTAATAACAGACGTAATGAAAAGCGCACGTTCGAATTATTCACAAGTGTGTGCAATCGCTTGCGAAAACACTTTCTTTGTTCGCGATAGTAAGAGGATTAATCGTTTCATCGTAATGCGACTCAATCAAAGAACATTGTATCTAACATTAAATTACTTTGCGACTTTTTTTTCTTATAGGCATGTATTATCAAACAACAATGGTACAGGGATGACTATAATTTGTAACAAGATAGGCTATAATTTCTTACCGAGTCGTACCGATCTCTCACTTTCCTTAGCCTTGCCGCAAATTTCCTAAATTTTTAATTTGACTTTTAGAGTGTGGGAACCTTCTTCTAAAGATATATTAAAGAATTCCAGTAATACATAATTTTATCGTTGTAAGGAGTGAAAGTATAATAACTGATGCGC
Organism: Tetramorium simillimum; assembly: GCA_011636635.1. Classification (NCBI taxonomy): domain Eukaryota; kingdom Metazoa; phylum Arthropoda; class Insecta; order Hymenoptera; family Formicidae; genus Tetramorium; species Tetramorium simillimum. The sequence continues at coordinate 96,438 of VBVQ01000006.1, read as the reverse complement.
GAAAGAGAGCAAATTTAAAGGAAAGATATTGAAACAAAGAAGCTGAAAACAGCGGGTGGATATTAAAAGCTTCGTTTATTTCTCAATTTCTCTTATCCCATTTCATACTATGAATATAATAACGATTCTTATCACGCTTTGTCGTAAGTACATCTTATCGTCGGAACAACGAGAACGTTGGTCGAGGACACCGGAGCGAGCTCGATCGACTCTGCGCCAAATTCCACTGTGGTGCAGTGCGAGTTCTCGTGTCGATCGAGCTCTTCCGGGAAGCTCAAACGCAACCTTCCACCTCGATACATACTCTCCTCGCTCACTGCACTAGATTGACCGATCGAATCACATTTGCGTTTTCTATCTAAATTCCTTAAGTATCTCTCTTTCCTTCTCATCGATTAGGAAGTAGACAAACATGTGCGGAGCGTTTCGACTAAGCGATTTATCTGCGACCAGCGTAATTGACAAAAACATACGCGGTCCTCGCAAATGTTCGCGATTCTCTCGTATCTTCCCCTTAAAGACTAAACACTCGAATCAAGATCGAAATAACACACGAAGAAATTGGAGCATGCAAATTCGAACGTGCGTGTGTGTGCGTATGTATGTATGTACGTGTACGTGTGTATAGGCGTGTCTGTTGCATGTCTGCTATAAATTGTTCTCTAAAAAGATGCGATAATACGGATAAATCCCCGAAGCACATTCATTATTTTTTTTGGGAAATTTATCTCTTTTTGGAATAGAATAGAATAAATTAAGTAGAATAGGAAGGCTTACTTTTTCAAATTGTCTTAAATCCACACTTTCAGAAATTATGTGTTACATTTCGATAAGTCTTTAATAAAATCTATACATATAATTTTTTTATAAGGCTGTAAGACAGTTTAAAAATAAGCCTCTCAATTTGGAGTTTAAAGAATTGACAGTTAAAAATTTACTAATTTAAGTGCGGCTAAATCTTTTGTCCCTAAATATCTAATTTGAGAATCAATAGATCATCAAAATCTGATATAGTAATTTAATGTAATGGTATAAGTAAGACATACAGATTATATTTTTGTTAAAAATGAAAATTTTGGACGTTCGATTTTTTTGTAACAATAAAATTCGATCATTAATCTAAGACATAATATATGTGTATGCTTGTGTTGCTCGTCTTGCAGCTGTCTTTTCGAAAATAGTGAAACAATAAAATAGAAGGCAAATAGATTGTATCGATCGTGGAAAGAAGATAGAACCTTACTGGAAGTACAAAATTGGAAGAGTAGAAAAGGACTAGGAGTAGTTACAAAACGAGAGCTTAGAAGTTGCGAAATGTCCACTGTTCATTCGCAATGATATTGTTTAATATTGACGCTCCGTTTTAACAGGTACCTTTTTTAATAATTAAAATTTTTTATATTCTGTATAGTCTTTTACACTTTGACACGAATTTAGGATTCAAACAACTAATTTGTTGAAAAAGTATATTGGGATAAAATTGACATTAGTAAATTAATTTATGAAAATATATCGCATATTCCTTTGTATAATCAAAATATGCAAAATGATATCTGCAATCAGAATTTAAAATGGAAATAATTGGCAAGAATACAATGCTATTTAAGCTTCAACTAAACTTTTAACTAAGTTTTAATAATCTTTTAAGGAAGCATTTGCGAACAAGCTGGAACTTTTCCATTTAGAATTGAAATTTTTATTCGATCTCGAACTACTGCCCTTTCGTTAAATTGCAGATAAAGAGAAATATATTTTGTGCATTAATAGTAACGATTATTACAGACAATTTTTTTAAGTCAACAATATCGAGAAATTTCATCTTAAAATTATAGTTTTTCATTATTTTTCAATGAGAATATAAAGAAAGAGAATATTAAATTTTAATTATCAAATAATTAATTTCGGATAAGTACACTTGGATTAATTTTTAATATGAATAAAATAATATAACAAGTATTGTGATTAAAAATAATCGAAACTTTAATTGAATTTAATTGAATTTAAAAATTAAATGAATCAGGAAGCCCCAGAAATATAAGTACAAGCATGAAAAATGATTCAAGGTATTGTGGATGACTCTGGCTGTGTGTAAATATAAGTTCGTTGACTAGATGATGTAAAGCTTTGTAATAATATGTAACGTGTCTGTTTTTAGCTCGCCTCTTAGGCCTTTGATAACAAAAAAGTAACGTGCTGTACGTGTACAGGTCCCATAATCACCGGATATCCTTTAACCGTAGGTATCTTGATTTATTTGGAGATTTTTTCTTAGTGAAAATGTCGAGGAAAATAATATTTTATTACACGCTTCCTTTAATATTGAACATTACCTCGTTGTTCAACCTTCAAATAAAAATTCTATTAAGATTCATAAAGTCTCTTGAGAAACTAAGCGAAAAAACTTTAGAAAAATACTATTATTTTTCTAAAGTTTGATCCAGCACAGCTTCTTCTTTTAATAATTAATTACTCAAGAAACTATAAAAACTCGATATTTTCATCGACAAGAAAAATCAGTTCCAAAGTAGCCAAGGAGTTTGTAAAAACAATCTGAGGAAAACAACCGACGGTTGCGGCATACCCTGTATGTTATGTAATTTACGTGTATATACGTGTATGTGTGTGTGAAGAAATGCGCCCCGTGTTGTGCTCCATAGAGTCAAATGTTGTGCCGGAAGAATCATCGAGGCGCTTATATAGCATGAGAATGAGTAGGTAAATCGAAGATAAAAGGCTGGAAAAAGACGTATGCACAATGTAACGACTATAGTATATAATTAGAAAAGCGAAAAATGGATCAGCGATATACTACCCTCTCTCTTCCATTCTCTCACGTTCTTTCATACTTTCTCTCTCTTTCTCTCGCAAATCAGCCACGAATCGGTAAAATAGCGACTAGAAATAAATAGTTATACACACCATTCGCCTTCTCAAGCGAGTACATTTGCACAACGAGACAGCAGTTGTCGAGGCGACATTTCATCGTGGAGAAATTTGACCCATACCATGTATCTAATTAACACGTGGAGAAATTTGCCCCATATCATGTATCTAATTAACACGTTATCCCATCCATCCCATTAAACTACACGTTATAAGTATGATGTATTCCAGAATCACGAATGTTCTTTCAACCATAATTTCCTTCATTAATGTATAAAATCCACTTTTTTAAATGAAAATATCTAAAAATTTTTTAAATTTTTAATAATATTGTATATTTTTGCAATTAAACTTGAAATGAAGATTTAATGAAAAACGTATTTATTTATTTGAGTTGATTAAAATTAATCTTATTAAACATTTTCTCTGAAATTTAGTGTTCACAGAATATTCATTTATAATTCGTCAATTGTTTGGAAATTATGATTTGTTAATTTTATCGAGGAAAAAATTTATTCCAAATTGATTGAGACATTTATAATGAAAAAAACATTCGAGATAGTCTGTATATTCGTATTGTTGCGAGATATTCATAATTTCAGAGACTAAATTGTGATATTTCTATTTATGTATATATTTTAACTTGTTTATATGTATATGTTTGGATATGCAAGATTTTGTATATTATTCTTGAACATTTTTTAAAATCTTATAATGAAATTATCTGAATTATACAGTCGCATTATAATCATACGCCCGTCAACAAAACGCAATAATGTAAAAATAATTTTTGAATTTGGAGTTATTATTCAAATAATTGTCGATCTTATCTAAATAAACAATGGAAATAAATACTGTAGCTCTTTCCGACATAACGATTATAATATAATATTGTTCCCGAATTAAATAATTACTAAATCTAATAAGTAACTGTCTACAAAGTAACATGTATAAAATATATTAACGTATATTTTATAAAATACTTTGGCATAAATAATGAGATAGCATACGATGATTTATATATGTTTTATATATGTTTCTTAAATATTTTCTCTAATATTTTAGATATGTTTAGGGAACCGACCTGTGTTATTACTTAATAACAATAACAATAACATTAATCAAATACTTATTTGATTAATTGGCTCATAATGGAAAAAAATTTAGTTTCTAAATTGCCTCAAATTTATTCTGAAGAACGGAATACTACGGAATGCTTTTAACACATATTTGTAACATAGGTTGTGATATTTTTCATTTTAAAAAATGTTTAATTAAAGATAGTTTGCAAATAAGATCTTTGACTGCTAAATTTAATTGTAAAGAAAAACTACTAACATTTTATGACGTATTATAATGCGACACATATCTTCAGTTATTTCGTTATGTCTACTATGATTTTATTGATTTTTAGATTGTACGATTAAATGACATAAAGTTTTAACATAAGAACAAAATGAATGCGCGCTGAACAGAAAACGTCATGGCAACGACGCTTGCATAACTGTGTAAAAGGCATATTAAAGTCGTTATTCGTAACAGCAGCAGTACATCGAACTTGTTTCTCCGCGCGATAAGAAAATTGTCGCACACAGATTTGCATGTTTTTTAACGTTATCTAACCGCGTATCTTTGCAAGTGCGAAATGTCGCTGTAGAAATACATGCGCCGCGATTTAAATAATTTCCAGTTGAAAAAGCGACCGGTTTTTCTAGCAACAACGATTTTCCCCACATAGAAATGCCGTCATAAAGTAATCACACGCTCTCCGTTTCTCTCTCTCTCTCTCTCTCTCTCTCTCTCTCTCTATCTCGTCTAATCACAGATAAAACTGTGCGTTGGAATGAAAACTTAAATAACGTCAGACGCTTTAGAAGGGAACCATCGCACGCAACATAAGTAAGCACGCATAATACGATTCTGCAAAACCGCATGCGCGAATGTATTGAGTTAACGCGGAAGTTTCGCCAGATTTCTTATCAATCCTAAATAAGCTCTTCTCTATAAAATTATTATTTACAAACGCTACAACACAATTCCTTCGCTTCAGTAGTTTTAGTAGACATTTCATGAAGTCCCCGCAAATAATTTAAGAGAGCTATCTTCTGCAGCTATCTATGAAAAAAGCGCGACAGAACGTTCGACTTAATTTGAAATCAATTACGTGTAATTCCTGCGGGAATTTTAAGATGATTGTATTCTGGAAAATATTTTTACTGGTTCTTACATCTCTATCCCTCACAATAATTTCTAATTGCTAGCTAATGACACCGATGGACGAAACGATTGACGAGCGTTCCCCTAAGAGAAATGTCATCGCATTTTGTTTATCTATTTTCATTAATTTATCAATTTATTATTTCTAAAAACACACGTTTCTTGCCTTCTTTGATATGCACGAAACGCGGATCTCACTTTTAACATGGAATACTTTCTTGTCTGTGTCCCCTTTTACTTCTCTCTTTCTCTCTCTCTTTCTCTCCTCTCTGTCTGCCATTTGAAAGATTATCTTAAAGAAGATTATCGCATTCTTCTTATCTGAATTACATATGACCAGAAAAGAAGTTACTTCTTATTCAATTTACCGTTGAATTTGAAATAAACTAGTCTCATTTTAGCTATTTACGATCTTTGAATCCTTTATTTCGTATTTCTATATAATTTAAATTGTTCAATTAATAAATCTTTCAAGAGCGTTTATATTTTTACTTTTATACTTTACTTCTTTAAATCTTTAAATGTCTCTAAAATTTACATTTTAAACTTTTGTATTTTTAGAGACTTGGCTATAGGAACACTGCACGTAATTATTTGCATTTTAACAGAAATATTAAACTTCTTCACTGATCATGCTTTTACATTTATCGTACATACGTCAATAATATAAAAATTCAGACAATCCGAATTGGAAGCGTTTACTATCATGCGTTTGCATTCAAAACAATTAAAAAATTAATCTTCAAGAAGAATAAAACTTCTAAGCTACTGCGGAAAAAATGACATGATCATATAATTCATTGTATAATTAATTGTAATGACAATGGCAATTTGTCATTTTAATATACAATATACGTTATATACAGTTTCAATATATTAGACGATACATAATTCTATAACGCGTTTTATATTCCGTATAATGTTTCGTGATATACATTTCAATATGTAAGTAATTGCGCTTTTTTATGTTCTCTTTTAATGTGATACACTTTAAAACACATCACATGATCATCATTTGTTTATAACCGCAGTACCGAACACTTTATCCTGCACAATAAAAGCCTCTTGCTCTCATTATCACATAACAAACGTACATACATCCGAAGTAAATTCAATTTTGTTATTCTCTTTTTCGGCGTTAGATTTTTCATTACCTATAATTTCTACATTCTCACTTTTCTCTCTCTCTCTTTCTCTCTTTCGAGGCACACTACGTGCGACACCTTCGCTAACGACTGACGTTAGATTCGAGGCTCTCACGACTGAGGGAGGGTATAAAATGAACAAATATTCAGTCTATGTCAATCGCATCCGTATTTTCCGCTGATCCTTTTCGCTGTCGCAACTTCCGGCGCAGCAGGACCGATTTAAGGATACTGGACGACCTTGGACCCGCGACATCCGGCCGCGGGTAATTCTGCTACGCCGCCTTGTGCCTCTTTCTCTGCTCTCTTCTCGCCGCGTTCGAACTGGGACTGCCCGAACTACCGCCTCTCTCACAATCCGCGGTTGGCATGGGTTTCAGTTCTCTGTAAAAGTACACACATTGAAGGATCCATTCGCGCTCTTTCGCAAACTTGAAAGCGTCAAACGATGCAAAGATGTTGGCGCGACGACGATATGGCATGACGAAGATTGCAGCTTTTTAAAAAATACATTAAAAGAAAAATTCGCACATGTATTAATATATATATATAATATATTCCAAAATACACGTGTACATTCTCTTTCTCTTTCTTAAAAAATAGTACTGAAAATTACTTGACTTCTCATCTGCAAGTCTTCGGAATCTCGAATAATATTCAAATAGAAAAAAATAGAATTTATTTTTAGGTATACAGAATTCAATTAATTTAAAGTTTATGTATAAATATTTGTATATTTGATAGCTATTACATTTATAACTTGTATTCTTAATGCACAAGTTTATATAAAAATAGAACAATTCTTTTTACAATTCTTTAAACTAAACTTACTATTATATTACTACTTTTTTTAATTGCATTTAGAAGCTTTTTTTATTTATTTTGCATTCTGTGATTTTTATAAAACTTGTTTTTCTAGTCACAGTAGAATATACGCGGGGTTGATAACGACTTACTCTTTTCTGCTTCTCAAATGCAGAGATATTAAAATATAAAATCATATACCATTCAGTTTGAATTATGATATATTTAATAATCATGAAACCAAAAATGTCAAACCATATTACACTCGAGTTTCTTGAAACATTTTCACAGACCTTTTACATCTATAAGCGAAAAGATTCAATTAATCTCAATGATCGCTAATACGCGCGTTGTATGATACATGCGTTATCATTAATTACTCACCTAAAATTAAGTAATTCTTCGTTGTCAGGCACTCTGGATATAAGATCGAGGAGCTCGTTGTTGGGCACGGAATGAGGCCTGAGGATTTTCCTAGAGAACTTATTGACTCCCCAGGCGAGGATTAAATATCGGACAGGAATAAAGTAGAGCACGATCGCTCCGGCAATTACCAGAAGTATCGCTAGGTAGCTTAAATAGGGAATTGTGAAATTGAAGAGATTCTTCACCTTCTCGCAAAGACTAGCTATGTAACCAATCGAATTCTGGACTGTTTGCGTCACCTCTTGAATCGCCTGTAAACGCTCTTTCAAACTTTTCTTCTCCTCCTGAAAAAGCATTATATATTAATATATTATAGATGACATATGTTGAAATCAGACGTTAAAAATAAAATAATATCGATTTTTAAAATGTTACTTAAATCTTTCTTAAAATTTTTTACTTCCAATTAAAAGTTAATATCAGAAAAAGACCCAGAAGAGAGAAAATTAATATCAGAAAAAAAGATCCAGAAGAGACTTAAAAAAAAGATGATTACAAAAATAGAACTAAATATATTAAAAATCAATACAAAAATGCAGAGCAAAGACGTGAATAAAAATTTTAAAAAATCTTTAATACGATAAAAATCGATGAAAAAAATTAGCACACTTTTGAATGCTTAATAATGTCTGCAAAACCAATTAGTTAATCTTTTGCATCGATTTAATGAATTTCATACGAGTTTTATGATATTCAAATTCTTGTATCTTATCCAAATGAGATGTGAATACATCGTTAAATTTGTATGACGAAATTTTGCTGTTGCTTGTAAGGATCACATCTTTATCCGGATGCTATTGTAATTCATAAAGCGTAACGAAATGCATAGAGTCTTCAACAACGGCGCTTAATTCTTAACACTTCGGCTTATTTCCAACACAAAGGAAGTTAATCTACGTTAATTAATTTGCATATAATAGGTCGAAGGTTATAGCGCTAAATTTATTGAATGAAGTATGGTATACGGTACGCAAATGAGAATTTATCATATATTTATCATTAGCAAGGATCCAGCAAGCAATCCAGCAAGGATGTTACTTGCACTATCTCTTTAGCCACTTAACGAATCAATGTAAAAAACTTTTGTAGCAGTCACATATATAATATTTTGTATATTTTATTTGACTCTTTTCATGAAGAATCTCGTAATTCTGTAATTAAATTAAGAATTCTATATTTTCTGAACATGTAATGACGCTCACTTTATCCTTGTCGTCGTCGTCATCGTCGTCGTCCCCCGGCGTCGGCGGACAATCATCGGATCCGAACTCGGTGTGATCTTGAAACTGCGAAGTTGCGTAAATCAAAGGTGCGCCCGTCACAACAGCGACCTGTCCGCAAACCCAATGATTGAACCCGCTCCTCTCGCCGCTAAGCTGACAGGTAGCAAAGAAATTCGACATGCAGCATTGCCAGTAAAGAAATGAAGCGGAGGTAACTTGCGTTTATGCAGGATGGGGGTCACATCAGAATATAGTGTACAAAGAATATCTAAAGATTTATATGTAAATAAAGATACTATATTTTATTTTATTTACGAGATATCAAATAATGGTTTGGAATAGATTATTATTAATCTTACTTCATATGGATCCATTTAAGCCATTTCCATCTAGGACAACTGTAAATTTTGCGTTTAATATTTTTAAATTCTAAAAAGTTGTTTTTCTTTCTTTCATAATCTTTTACTTTTAAATACATTTTTGTATAATATATGGAAAGAAATATGATGATTCAAAAATATATTAAAATAAATGTGTTTATATCCAACTCGAATGCACTAAATACGAACCACAACCATATTAAGCATCGCAAGCATGCATAATTTATTTGGTCTCCATGATGATTTGTTATAAGAAGAAATTATTATAAGAAGAAATTGTTTTATGAAATTACATTGCAAATATGGGATATGTTATATGTGTGAGGAAATAAAGTTATTCTGAAAAAAAGTTATTAAATAGCATGTAAAAATTTAAGAAATGTATGCCTTATCTGTCAAGTAAAGATCTCTTATTACCATACATATTTAGGTCAACGGGAGACAACAGGGAGCGAAGAATAAAGACTAAATCAAGAATAGATTTTTAATTAAAGAATGGTAAGCATTTCATAGCATAGCAATTAATAATTGGAACGATTCAGAATAACGTGCTAGCAGTAAATCAAGTTTTAATCCATTGCACGAGAAATCGAAGATACTGAGAACTTCAGATTTCTCAGCTTAAAAATTGCATCATATATATATAGCAAAAGAGCACTCGATATCGCGGCTTTAAAGGCCAATGATCAATAATAACGTTTAATTTTTTACATATAATGCCACGATAAACATATCAATTTGGAAGACATGTGAAAGAATGTCGGATTAAAACTTCAATAAAACCAATAACAAAAGTGACGTACCAGATAATACTTCAGAAGAATCAATAACGCCAGACCCGGTATCATATATGGCTCGAAGTAGTAGCATCCAAGAATAAAAATGACCAGAGCGAAGATGCTTCTCATCTTGCTTTCCCATTCCCAGCAGCTCCTAACCGTAGGATAAAGTGAAAAATAGTATCATAAACAGAGTAGCAGCGACATAAACTGTAGAATCTATTTTAGGCTAGTCCAAAATTCTTCTTGCTAAAAAGCATAAAAGTATAAAATATTTTTTAAATTATATTTTTCTGATAGAATATTGTACCGTGTGTGTCTATAGATAAGAAAAGATTTAATTAAAAATTAAATAAAAATCTAATTAATTTAACTAACTTTAGGTTTTTAATTTAGAACAGAAAAAATATTCTTCTAAGACAATATAACGTATATTATAATTTTCACAAAATGTTAGATATGTTCCATAATTGTTCGAGATTTTACATATCATACAAGATCGGAAAGATAAAAGTTTTTGACTTCAATTTGAATAAAAGTCAAAGTCACACTCACTGTATATATTTTCCTATGTCGATGAATATTACGATGATGGCTTTGAGTCTGAGAACATTTCGCAGAAAGACTTGTCTTTTGAATTTCACTTCCGGCTCCATGTACTTCTTTTCTTTCGGATTAAGCGTTCGAACGCACGCCCTGAATATATTCCATATGACGGTCATTTCCAAAAGAATCTGAGGACAGTTTCCCTTCGCGCGGCCCCTTAGTTTCTTGTCCTTCAATGCGTACCATCGTTTCTCGCCATTACGAATTTTTAGCAACGGTATCGCTATTTTCCCAAGGAATTCCACCTTGTGATCTCGATCTTCATCGTAAACCGTCACTTCCAGGACGGAATTGATGTCCTTTACATTACTGTTAAAATAACGAAATTTCTCGATTACGCTTGAACGCTATTTGATCATACTCTCACGTTTAATCGTGTTCGACTTTCTCTATTATCTAATAATATGTATCAAACTAACTATGTTAAATATAGTTAACGACATTTCGTTTAAGACGTGAAACTTACAAAGTGAAAATTTTCTGCCAATTCGGCGCAAGAGTTTTATATTCTGTTTGTGTTTGTAATCTAGCATTCACGAGCTCCAGAACGCAAAAGGGGTCACTTTTACCACCGAGATCAGCAGCTGCGAGACCCTGTGCACGGTATACCTATAAAAATACGAGCTAATTTAAAAACAGACATTCATCATAATATAAAAAGTTTGTTTCTTAAAAAATTAATGTAAATACCTTATAAGAAAAATATGATCAAATTTTATTAAATGATTGCAATTGAAAAGAGACAAATAAATTTATAGAAAAACTATTTTATAGAATTATTTAATTTGGAAGTACTTTATATTAAAAATAATCTCATTGATAGTCCCAATATATGTTTAATAACAAAAGTATGTAGCACTTTGTATACGTGCTAAAAAAATATTTACAAAGCAAATATATATTAAATATAAATTTAATTGTGTAAAAAATAATAATTTTCAACACAGTCCAAATCGTATTTGTTTCTCGTATTATGACATTGAAACTGAATAAAAAGAAATTAATAAATCCTTTTTCAAGAGGACTTTTTAAATAATTAATATCTAATATAAAACTTATCTCAAACTTACCTCAAAACTTAACACATTTTTTTATTCAGCAATTGACATAAGAGAAATCGATAAATAAATAATGAACGAGAAAAATTTTCTCCTTTGTTTTAATATAATTATGCAGGTTAATATATTATGTAATTTACATAACAAAAAATATTGTAATATAAATTAATTTATCAACATCATTATTATGCAGCGTAATTAATAAAAATTAGCAAACTTTGACAGCGTATTCTACTTGTCAGACAAAATTCTACCACAGACAAAGGGGAGTTTATAATTCGATGAGAAGATGAGAATTTTCAGACCTATAAATATATTAGAACTTTTCTCCATTCCCGACGTGAGCAGAATAGTTCAAAATTTGGCGACCTATTTCAGGAACGTCCTGTATATTAATTATTACTATTCTTACTTTATATCCCCTTGACGTTCTAAAAAAGTTAACACTCCAACATTGACACGTTAATAATTAACATTAGTGTATTAATGCTAATCATTTCTAATTACCTTCACTGTCAAGTGACCTACGTCGCGTACCCTCTGCAAAGTGTTCATGATAGAATATCGTTGAGTCAATTGTGTTTGTTCTACCGGCGTTTCCTCATGCACGGCCAAATCACTGATTGTCTCGCTGGCTGTGGTGCCGCTTATCGTCAAAAGTAAAAAGATATTGCCCGAACCATCCTCGAGTTCGCGCCATAGCCGATGCGTGGTCTCTCGTTCGAGAGTCGCCAGATCGATCACCGTCTTGCCCATTAGATCGTCCTGATGACTCCTATCTCTGTCCCAAACCGTCACCTCCAACTCTTGTCCCAGATACGGGTCCTCATAAAGATGGAGGTCAAATTGCTCCAACCAAATTGGATTCAATGTTTTGTTAATGACTTTCGACTTGTATTTCTCCGTGCCCAGTCTGCAAATTAGGATGCGGGACTCTAGTTTTTATAGCAAAAGTTTCGCAGTATAAACGATTGCAGTTTGAATTGCTAATATCTCCGAGACTACATTCCATTTAATTTTACCATGACGTTAACAACAGAATAATTTTCGTTCTACAATCAAAAGAGCAAATTCGATAGTGGAACATTAAAAAATTATAATAATATCAATATTAATTTATATTTATATTAAAAGATAATATCAATATCAATTTACATTAAAATATAATGTTAATATCAATTTATATTTACATCTATATTCATATTATAAATATTCATAAACATGTTACGTATGATAAAATAATAAATCAATAAAGAAATTAAAGAATAAATTAAAAAACATTTATATTAAAATATTTATATTAAAACGTGCTTTTTAAAAGATGATTATTAATGCGAATTTACTAATTGCAAGTAAAAATAAACTTTATTAAATTGAATAATAAACAGGAATGTAATAAACAGAAATCGAATGAAACACCATAACATGATCAAACTAATTACTTTAATATTTTTAGTATTTAAAATTTTTATAACAAGCAATTAGTAGAAAAACAATCTGAAAGTAAGTCAATCTAGATCTTTCTAAAGCAAATTTCAAATGAATATTAAAAAGAAAACTGACTAAAAAGAATGCAGCTGCTAAGAAGAATGCACCCGCTAAAAACTAAATTAAAAAACTAAATTAAAAAGAAAACCTTCGCTAATAGCAAAAAATAATCAGAAAAATCAAATTATGTATTTTATTTTATAATATTAAATTTTATGTACCGAAATTTCACGTAAGGATCCGACAAACCGTCTATGTCCATCGGCAACAAATTCTTTGCTTCCACGAGTACAATCGTCACCACCGAACTCCATATTTGCGATTTCAACCGTCTATTTACGTCCGCCAATCGATTAGTTCTCTGAAAATACTGCAATGTGGCAAAATGGAGCACTAAATAAAATCATCGCTATGGGAACTAACGCTATAGGGTATTTGTTACTACAACACAACATAATTATTGCAAATTGAAAACAAAAAGTGCGATAATAGAGCTGCGATTGGGTCTCTTTTTATTGATAAAGTCTTAATATTCAAGAAACAATTATTAAAAATTAATTTTCTGTAAAATCTTTTTTTAATTTTATTTATATGTTTATATATTATATTATATTTTATTAATATTCCTATGTTTAATGCCTACAACGTATATTGCTGTCAAAACATTTTATTTAATAATGCAGACGTGGACGTGGATTTAAAGGATAAAAAATTGTTTTTACTGCTCTACCCTATGAATATCCTCCATCTTCTCCTTAACGTTATCCTTCAGCTTATCTAGAAGGTCGGGCCGTTTGATCTCCTTCACTTCCAAGACGTCGGAACCGTTCAAAACATTTAGGCTTTCCTTTCCATTTACCACATGTGCGGAAACAATTTCTTGCTTGTTCAGCTGCGTGCTCGAACTCGCCGGTTTAAATCGATCCGATTTCGGACTCCGATTTCGCAACCTTTGCAAATGTTCGATTATCTTGTTCTCAATCTTTGGCTCGTCTGTCTTCGCCGCATGTCGATCTTTCATCAGTCCTATCTCAATTTTCGGCTCCTCGTTCTCTTCGGTCGCCGGTGTGAATTTGAAATCGTACGTAGGTCCCGGTATGGCATTCTGTTTAACATCCGTGGAGTTGAATCCGTCGGGCGCATCAGTGAGTTGATGTGTTAACGTGTAATTAGAAGGAGACCTTCGATCGGCAATCCACGTTTCGATTGGTTGCAGCCACGTATGCTTCTCCACATTCTCCTCCCAGATCCGCTCCACCTGATCCTCCAGTATCCTCTCTATCAAATCCACCTTCCGCTTTAGAGAGTTTCCTAATGAACTCTTCGCCTTCCGTTTCTTGATCCCAGACAGACCCTCGGCATCTTGCGTCTTTTGAACTCCCATCATCGCCGATGATCCCTCGAGCGTCGATTTCTCGATTTCGACGGCACTCGATGTTTCCCCCGTAATTTCGGAAGTCGTCTGGACAAATACTCCTTCGATTCGTTTCACCTCCGGCGGTTCTTCCGCCGCAGACGCCTGCTGAATCCTTGATTTCTCGCTCGATTCTCTCGAATTCTCCCCATATCTTTTCCGAATATTCCCGCAAAAGTTGTCATGCGACGCCAAGACGTCGACGCTGCTCCCGGCAGCGTCGTTCTCCGCCTCGGCGAAATCCCTCTGGAATTTGTGTTTTGATACGGATCGATCCAATGACGCGCTAGAATGACGTTTTTCTCGTTGATCCGCGTAAGATTTCCGGCGCAAACCTCTCGGTGGCACGGTAATGTCAGACGCTGTGGACACCGCATCTATTTTATTGGACGCCACGTCCGCATTAGACATTACGTGAATTTCAGACGTAGTGTCGACTGTAGACACGTCATCGACGGAGTTCTGCTCCGATATTGCCTCGGCCATTGTCTCGGTCTCGACGTCATTCTTGGACGTGACTTTGACAATTTCCGACGTAACTTCGATCTTAGGTATAGTAAGTTCACTTGTTACGTCCAGTTCAGGTGAGGAGTCTATTTCGGGCGCGGTATCCATTTTGGCCGCGACGATTGCTGCTTCGATCGGTTTCTCTCTCTCCCTCTCTCTCCGTGTCAATTTTGCATATTTTGTCGATCAGTACCTTCTCCGACTTCGAATGTGTGGAAACCGGATACAGATTGAATGTAGAATCGATTTCAAATTTAATACATTCACAGGTCTTTTCTCCGCAGAGATTACTCTTGCGAGTGGAAATTCCTTTGAACGTTTCAAATCCTCTGCAAGAATTGTAAATATTTTCCTTAATAGAAACCGTCTGTTTAACGTGTTATTTTCGTCGATGCCTTTATTACGAATTCCTTAGTTTTCCGTAGCAACAAAGTGATTATAAATTCGTTCTCATCTTTCGTTCGATCGGCTTGCATCTCTCGTGGACTCGCGTTCAAACAGGTAAAACCAGATCTCCCCAGAGACGATCTCTGTTTTTTGTCTTTCATTTGACATCATCACACAGAATGTCGCAATTCTTAATAAAAGCATTCAAACATATGTTTTGCTTGGACAAAAATGTCAGTCATCGGATTTCATTATCTAGCAAAACTATACAAGTTGCGTTTAAGCGTGATGATTCTGCATCTCTTGTGCGATAAGTTACAATTACACTCAATTTTATATGTCACCGTATATATTTTATATGTCACACTTCTTATAATAACAAGTTCTTGCAAAAAGGAAATCGCTTTCAGCAAGCACTCGAGACAGATCTAATCTAAAGAACTTCTCGCGCTGAAGCTTCACACTCGACTCAGCAGACTTCAACGACTGACGCGCGTAAGAGATGAAAAAAATGTAAAAGAAAAAGTGTCCGTGAACATAGATTTACACACTGATTCACTTGTATCTTATTTACAAAAACTACAAAGTGCAAATATAAGCACTTCCTCTCGATGATCACGACACTCGATATCGCCGATTAGCGCCAGTGAGTCACAGCGAAAAATACAAATGGAGAAATACAATTCGGTCACGTGCATGCACGGCACACGTAATCATCGGAAGTCTCTTATCAACGAACAAAAGTGAACTCGTTACCAACGCACAATGGAATACATTTCCGTGCCGGTATCGAATCGGCACCGCACTGATAAGCACCTGTGCCTCGCAAAGTAAGACGGCAAAAGACTGACTACTAACTAAGTCAGTCTTCATCAGCAACCTGCGAAGCGTGCCGGCCAGCTGGGCCCCTTCTCCCTCCATTCTTCACGCCAGAAAAGCAATGTTATGTCGACAAACATTGAGACATTGTGTATACACGATGCCGTAACCGCGGAACGCGATATTCTGACGTACATAAGTGTTTCTCAACTCGTAGAGAAAGAAAAAGAGATATACAATACTATGGCAAATTTATATAATATAAAAAGAAATTCATCTAATTAGAATGTGGAAATATTCTTCTTAATTTAAAAATTCTTTATTCAAAGAAACTAATTTCAAAGTCAAATTTAAAACATTTCAAAAAGTACACACGTGTGCTATTGTATGTACATACAAAATAAAATATTAAATAGTTTCTTATCTGTCCTTTCGTTATTCCTTTTTGTCGTATTAAATATCTTTATAATTAATTCTTAATTGAATCAAATTTCTGAAAGGATAAAACGCGATTGCATTTGATGAGATCAAAATTTTTTTAATATAACATTCCAGATTATTAATACCATCTAAAAAGTCTTATCTAAAAAAAAATGATTGCTTTGGATTATAGCATCGGATTATAGCATCGGATTACGATAGACTATTAATATGTTCGATGTAATATATGGGAGTATATCATACGTAAGGTATAGATAGCATATTATGTACACTTATCAGCCAATTTTATAGATACCCAAAGTGTCCGATATCCAACATATTTCATTTGACAGTTCTTGGCCTTGCAATCGATATTTCCTTAATAAAAATATAGAGAGAATTATTTGTCGCGAGTTATCAATTCAATAATCATGTATTTATTTGCTTGTGTCTCATTTTTGTATTTTATTCTATTAATTTGTCAAAAGAAAATATTAAGATACAAAATTACATTTTAATAGAAAAAGTTTTAAAATCGTCTCTTTCTGAAAGCTAACTTATTATTTTTAAAATTAGGCGAGCAATGATTGGGCGAGGCAAATTCAAAATGTATGCAAATTGCATGTAATATTCAAATATACTCAAAAAAATATCCGAGTATTTATCAAAGATCTAATTATCTAAGAGCATAATTATATACAAGTAATACAAATTAAATGGTAGAACCAGATTATAGCTTATGCAATTGCAAAAGTCTAAACGACCTAAGTGCTGCGCATATAAAATTAACGCAACGTTGTTGTAAAAAAACCATTACATAAATTACTATTAATTCGTAAATAAATTAGATTTAATGCGTAATACCCGAGAGATATCCCGCTAAGTTATTCCTCGCGGAATGGCGTTTAATAATAGTTAACACATAAGTGGAACTGCGGGCCGATAAGGGCCAGGCCTTGCACTCCACTTTCAACGACAAGTCGATACTGTAATACGGACGCGGGCGCGTACTTCCCTCACAACCCAGTTTTCCATTCTTCATGTACGCGCTATAAATATACGCACGGGCACATCCATCTCTTTACCAAGACCGAGAACGATCGACGCCGAGATCACTTATTGTTAGCTCATCACCCCTTAGTTAATCTTTTATAGAACCACTTCTTGTTGATACTTCTTCAACATTTCATCTTTTGTATTTTTGAATATTTGGTATCGTGTACCTATATATAGCTGATTAATCCATCATCTCACAGATAAGTAAATAAAAAAATAAAGAATAAAAAAAATTTCTTAAATGTATTCGATTAGACTGTAAAGAATAAAATACCTGTTCTTTTTCTTGTTGATTTCTTGGCCAAAGTGTAGCTGTTAGGTAGATTTCGCCTAAATGTTGCTTTGGTCTGTCCGGATCTTTAAGTTCTAATGTTATATCCTGAGAATGCCCAAGATCGAGTTGCGTAAGGTCCAACTTAGCAGCCCCCATAAAGTCATCTTGCAGGCCCCAATCGTAATCGAAAACCTATCAATACATAAAATGCCGTTTAGTTATTAAAAAGTTTTAAATAATAAAATACAGATAATTTTGCAATAATTTTTTTGTCTGAATAAATAATTTAAATTATATTTTTCAAACATTTAATTACGTTTTATTAAACAGTCTGAGTTATTATGGATTAAATAACATTAAGAATTATTTTTAATTTCTGCTTTTGATAAAAATTGAATTATTAAATTTGAACATATTTAACTTTTCTGTTTTATCCTTTCATTTTATATATACATATATCCGAAATCTTAATATAAGAAAATCATTAAACGTACCTTAATAGTAAGTGGCTGAAAAGGATCTTCTATAGGCAAGGTGACACTTTCGTCCCAAACTGGATTTAGATCGCGATGAACGGTTCGCGATTTGTGTAGCAATCGCCCTGAGCATTTTACTTTCACATAAGGATCGCTCGCGCCTGTAATCATAAAGCAAACAGCAAACTATAAATCATACATCGTAAAATTTATAGTTATGCAATAAATACAATAATCCTTTATCTTCAGAAATAGAGTATAAAGTTTTAAACTATATCCTATTTATTGGTATAAAAACATCCCAATAAATGCATTTCAACATTGTTCAATTTGCAAACCAATTATGATAATTTCTTTCTTGGGTTTTTTTTATTAAAAAAGCAGATATAAATTATATTGTATCTCCAATCAAAAATGGTTGAAGTTCTCTTTCTTTCTTTCTTACCGCATCTATCCATCGCAACGAGATTTGCCCCTCTTCTTATGTGCAAACGAAGTTGGAAGAAGGCATGTTGCCTCAACGCTTGTTCTCTTTTTCGTGTCATTTCGTCCTGAAGAAAGTCGCCGTCCTGGCTGAAGGAATCCCGAGGTTCTTCGCCCATATGCTCCTCCCTCTGAAAGCTTACGGATCCTTTGGAGAATCCCTCGCCGCATTTTCCAGCGTTGTCTTCTTGCACGATCACAGTCTTTTCTCGGTTACTGCGTGCCAGTGGAGATTCTGCGCATTCAATATACACTGCTTTATCATCGCTTTTGGCACTCGATGTAATAGTGATATCCATGATTTTTGCGTGATCACATGATGACATTGAAAATAAATAAAAACCGTGTCTTCTCTCTCTCTTTCTCAAGTGTCTTCCAAAAAATTGTTACAGATTTAAATAATATATGACTTCATTTTTTGAGTTTTCCATAAATTACATTTAACATTATTTACATTTAATTAATTTTATTTTTATTTTTAGATCATCCATGTTAAATTTTTTAAAAATGTGAAACAATATTGTAGAAAAAATTATATACATCAAATACGTGCGGTTTTCGCGATTTTATATTTGATTTAACAATTGTATGTACAAATGAAATCGAGCAAATAAAGAATCAAATTATTGAAAAAATTTTCTGAGACAATGAAAACGTAATGAGTAAAAATGTAATCAAATGAGGCGAACGTAATTATGAAATTGTCGCCAGTACGACTTCACAACTTTAAGGATATTAAGAAAACTACGCGCTGACGCTTGCATTATAAAGCAGAGTACAAGAGAAGTCTTTCGAGTTAATGTGTCTAAGTATGGCGATGCACGCCAGTATTCGTGTTAGATCATTTCGGATTAATCGATGTAATGAGGTCTAAACGTGCCGCGCATGTCGACTTTTGGTGTTAGGTACCAATTGCACGCTCGATATCCTCATCCGCATGTTCTCAAATAAACAAATAAATTCACGTTGTACTATCAGCAACGCAATACTTGCATACTGATAATCGACGATGTGTACAATTTCGATAAGTAATTATTTGCATGTATAGATTACGCATGCAAAACTATTTGTTAATCGTTAATTGTGTTACTTTAGTTAATCGCTCATTGGAAAATAACAAATACTGTTCGTACACATTTACGTATATTTAAAATTATTATCTATTATTTTATAAAATATTATCTTTATTTTAATATATTTTACGCAATATATATTTTAGATATATGGTAATTGACTGGCTCGCCTTCTAAAATGTACGGCATTTAAATGTGCATTTGTATTCCAATGTCAATTTGTATTCCGACGTCCCTCCAGGATATTAATTTACACGACACAACTGTTCCGCAAGAAGGATCAATTACTGAGTAGAGTAACTTGTCAATAAACTTAATTAATTTGTTTGAAAATGCATCAACTTCCAAGTAACCAGTTATTCGAATAAATTCCACAAATATTCATTCTTTGATATTCTAGATGGCATCTTGTAATCTAGTTATACACAATTCCAAAGGTTAAATCTTTTAACCCTTAGATAGTCATCTGTTCCATAGATCAGTGCGCTTCAACTTTTATCATACAAAGTAACAACTTGGAACAAAAAAAACTGCAATTGCATAAGAACGTGCAATATAGACTCGATGAACGGATTAAAAAAAGCCATTCTTTCAGAAGAGTAATTATATAATAATACAATATTTAAATATAAATGTTGATATATTTGTACTGCAGACGAACTGTATTTTAGTGCATATAAAAACAGGAAATGAGAAAGAGCATCAGAAATTTGCAGACATTGTACGAATAAATGAATTGATAAAATCAAGAGCTGTATTATTTTAAATTTATAATTAGGATTTTATTTTATTTTATTTTTTGAGTCTCAGAGAATGCTTGACATACTTAAATAACTGAATTTAAACAGAATTTGATTTTAATCGAACCACTATTTGTTATTTTTTTGCATATAATGCTTCAGAGAATAAAATTCCGATATAAACATTTTGAAAAAATTAATAATAAAATTCTTGATAACATCGATTTTGTTAATACTTAATGATGCCAAATAATATTTAAATAATTTAATAATATTACATAACTATAACGAAAAAAATATTAATTAAGTATGTTTGAATAATTAATATAAAGAAGAAAATAAATATTTGTTATACTTTTAGATATGAACATTTGAGATTTCTCTCGTGATATTAAATAAACAAAGTATTGGAGATGGTGCACCGGAAACATTAATGTTTCGTCAAATATTGGTTGAAAAGCATTACTGCAAACGATGTAAACAGCTCTGTTTAATCTTTCATTGCGTGACAGTAGTGATCCAATTCATTGTGCATTTAATGCTACGTAGCGGATATATCATAACACTGGTGCGCAATTATCATCATGTCACAAGAATACCTATTACGTGATAAATTTTGTATGTGTATAGATCGGTATGTATAGATATAATGTGACCCTTGAAAATTTTCTCATTATATGTGACAATATCATTTTTATATAAAATTTAAATTTTACATATTTTTTAATTTTTAGATTGGTTTTTTATTTAATGAATAATAGAGAATTTTAAAACGTTTAAAAATTGATTTATTAATATGGATTTTCATTAATAATATTTTAAACATTTTTACTGATTTTTTAGACAACTATTTTGTAATTTGTATCATTTGTTTTATTTAACGGATAATATGAAAAAAACATAAGGGATATACAAAGATAAATCGAAGATTGCGTTTCGTTTGAAATTCAGACCACGCAAGGTTGTTGTAAATATGCAACATGTAAATATAGACTATCAGATATAGAGAAAACTTTATAACCAGGTCATCGGCGCGCATGCAGAAGCATTACGCTACCTTTTAATCTTGCGTTTCTTTCTCAGGTCTTTTTATTAGCTGCATATTTTCAATTTGAGATAGTATCTGTCCTTGTAGACCTGGTAAATGTGGCACAAATCAGTGTCAGAATAGCGGTCAGAGGTACATCGCTCACCTGGGCGATTGAGGCAGTGCCTGGCCGGGCTCTGAGTGGCCGAGGAACTTCTGCTGTGCTCGGAAGAGTAATCGGCGGCATAGTCGGACTCGGCGCCTTCTTTCTTGAGCTGGCTCGCGTCCTGCGACTGCACGCTTCCGGCATCCTTGGACTTCTTCCGCTCCTTACTCCTGCTGCGCGCCCAGCGGCTCTTCAGAGTCGCGAAGAAGGTGTGGGTGCGTTGGGCCACCGACGAGCCGTGATGCCGATGATGCCGATGATGATGGACGATGCCGGACTCGCCCGATCCATCACCTCGCCTCGACGGCGAGCTGTTCGCGATCTCGCTGTCCCGGAGCTCCGTGGCGCTTTTCGAGAGCTGACGGCTCCCGTTCAAGTTCAATCTGGATCTATCTTGGGCGCAAGTGTTATCTGCAAGTTAGAATATCATCCTCGATCGAGTTGCGACGTCGAGTGGCACGAAGAAGAAAAGTTTTACTGGCGTTGTCGCAACAACTTTATCATCACGCTTGCAGCAGAAAGACTGAATAAATAAAACACAAACAACTTCAATGACATAGTGTGATTTAATGTACATGGATAATTTAACAGACACTCCTTTTTTAATAAGCTCTAATGGAACGTATAGATGTAGTTGTATAATAATTTGCATTTGTCTGGTTTGCTGCAATGTGAATTATCTGCGTTTAATGAAAGAGTTTATTTCTAAATTCATGTCTTTCGAAAATTGATATTATACAAAGCTACAGAAAATCTTTTCTATCTTATATGCTTCTATATTACTAAACTCGCTTTCGGATAATCCGCTTTCGAATAATCCGAAAACAAACATAAATGATCTGGATTTTCAAAACGAGATGTAATACTTTAATACCTTGAAATCACAAATTGAATGAATAATAGTTTTATTGCTAACAAAATATTGCAAAGCATATCAATAGCGTTTACAATATTTTTAGATAACATTTTTAACAATAGCAGTTGTAGATAATAGCGATTTTTCAACAGAGAGATTTCGAATATTATTCGAAAATATTGTAATAAATAATATACATAGATATTAGAACGCATTTTGATATATTGAATATTTTATACCAGGTTTTTACTCAGATGAAGTTATTGTTATAATATTCTTTTTCTTTATCCATTACAACATTGATAATTTTAAGACGTGTCATGTATCGGTCATATGTCAAGTATGTACGTAAGGTTCATTAAATCATTTTAAGGAGATATTTAACCTTTCGACGACTTCGATGATAAAGGTCGTCATTATTCTTTCAATATTCTTATGCTGGAATAAATAATGGAATGCTGACTACATTTATTATTATTTTTAATTATATCTAATATAATTAATATAATTAATTCACGCTTGATTACCTTTTTCTCTCACCGCTGAATTGCACGGATGAATGTTCATCCGTAGATCTTAATTAATTATTCATTAATTATTCGAAAATTGTAAAATGATATAGGATTTGTATATTCAATTTAACTCA
This sequence comes from Tetramorium simillimum, assembly GCA_011636635.1. NCBI lineage: Eukaryota > Metazoa > Arthropoda > Insecta > Hymenoptera > Formicidae > Tetramorium > Tetramorium simillimum. The sequence goes on along the minus strand of VBVQ01000006.1, from coordinate 73,085 downwards.
CAAGCAATGTTACTCTAATTAAACACTCTGTATATAATATATCTTAATTACACCTATACATGTATATATTATATCTAATATCCAAGTTTTAACATTTTAGAACTAATGTTTCTTTATTTCTCATATTTAAGAAACGTTTTAGGAGAAAAAAATATTGAAAAACTTGTTATTTATATTAGAATTTATTTATTTATCTATATGCTATAGTTCGTAATTTATAGTACCTCTCTCTCTCTCTCTATTTTATTAACTCAGTTTTGATATATATTTAGTAAAGAAATCACTATATTACATAATAAATATTTTCCATCCTTGGTCGAATTGAAAGCACGTGTTGAGGTAACAGACCGAGTGAGCTTGGACTCTGAATGGATACAAGGAAAAATACACAATGCTTTTAAAAGAATTACAAGAGAAGTACATTATGTGTACTCACATGTAAGCATATCGATCCGTCTGTATTATTAAACATAGTAATACGCATCACAATGTCTTTAAAAGGCTTAGCATACTTTATATTCCAAGAACGATAATGTGTCGCGCAATCGATATGAATTTCCGATTTTTATAATGACTTATACAGTACTTATTTATTTATTAAGGAATACTTCTCTTATTAAAAAGTATTAAGTATTGTTGAAAAATTATGTCTAAATTAAATTTTGCTTCTATTGCTCTGATTGGATTTGTGAAAAGTAATTATCAACAAGAAAACCATTTAGGATGAAAACGTAATTGTAACGTCTTGACGTAAATCTATTAGACAGGGCACCCGGGGTGATCGTAATTTTAATTAAATTCTCTGTTAATTTTACAATCAAGTTTTCGTTAGTAAAAATATCGTGCAATGTGGCGCGAAATCACGCACTCACGTGCTGTCTGGATATGGGATTCCGGAAAAGGGCAAATGCATTTACCGTTTATTGGATTTTGTCTCCCTTTCACCGGAAATCGTCTTAATGCTCTAATGTACGGACATCAATCTGGTATTCCAATCATCTAGCTGGAATATTGCATTTGTCAACGCATCCCAGAGATAGGAGGATCCGATAGTTACTTTGTCGAACATTGAAAAGCAGCAAAAGAACATTGAAAGCTATTGATTATAATTTTTACAGGATTTTACAGGAAGAAATTATACAAATTATTTAAGAAAAAATAAAAATACAGAGTAATTTTCTATGTTCAACTTTTATGCTCTCAGAAAATTACATTAGACGCAAGTTCTTAATCGCAATATTTTATATGTACAATGTTTTTTGTTTTATTATTAACTTTTAAAAGATGTTTCTAATTATTTATCAGATCCAATAATTCTTGCTGCAGATTAAAAAAGTTAAAAAAGCTATTTAAAAAATGGAATGATTGCCCCTTTTTCAGCTATTTTATTTTAGTTTTTATTTTAGTATTTTATTTTAGTCAGTTAATTATGCTCATTAATTTCTCTTGCAAAAACGAAATCCATTTAACACACAATGCATATAATAATATTATAATATTACTCACTCGTAGGTGTTGGCTCACTGTCCTCCGATCCAGCGAGTAACTCCACACTTTTGCTCATCTTATCCTCCGAAAACACGAATTAGTTCTCGAGACCGTTGCTTGCAAGGCTTTAGTCTCTTCTTGAAGTGCACCAGCCCGCCGCATTCCGATAGCATGTTTCCGCCGATGGATTAATGATACCCAACAGCGTGGACTGACCGGCACATACTCCGACTTCGCAGTGTCCACGTGATTCTCGGCGATGTCAATGACTTCTGCAGCATCATAATCAGAGTTTCTTTTTCTTCTTGTAAATATTGATCGACGGTACAGCCATATAGCGTGTATTTTAATACGAAGCTAAAGTTGGGTTCCCAAGAGACCTTTTCCCCTTTCTGCTGTCTCACCATTTAGGGCACATTAAGTTATTAAAGAGCTTTCTACGTTAATTGTTGTTGTATTGTTGCACGCCAAGAAAATAGAAAATATTTCTTGTTTTACGAGCGGGTGTTGGCGTGTGAGCACTAAATTAAAGAAGTCACTTAAAAGCGACGAGTAAGCGACTAGCGTTATGTAAAATATGTATAAGGTAACTAGTAATAAAACTGTAGTAAAAAGATAATTCTTCAAAAATTAATGAAAATGAAGAATAGAAGATTTTCATGTGAAATTTACTTTTCGTGGAAAAAAAAATTCGAAAATTGCAGAATTAAATATATGCACTTCTTTGACTTTTCTTAAATTTGCATAATCTTCTACGATCTTTTATGTAAGATATAAAATATTCCATTTAAAAAAAATATTTTATCAAATAAAAAAAATAAAAAATATTATTGCACTAAATTATATTTTTTTATTATGTAATTATAAAAAATTAAATTTGATCTTTATTGCGATTTGTTTTTAGTGCATTTTTTAAATATTTTCAATCATAATTATTTCTAAATTGCTATTCATAAATGAACGTCTGCTTATTAACCAAATAATGTCGCGGATTGCTAAATCTAGAATTGTAATGGAAACTGTTATTGTTTGTTTCCCGGGTTATGTAGTAGTATTTTGCGATTACAATTTAACTTGAAATACGCCGACAATTACATTGGTCTGGGATTTCCGGTGATACGTTCGTCGTAGAATCCAATTAGTGCGTTCGAGCAAATTTCGGGAAAACTTGAATAACTTTTGAATAGATGATAATATGACGAAGGGTGTATCAACACATCCTTGTATATTTACGTGTATATTATACCAAACCAAATTCCACGTATAATATGAAAATTGAGCGTTAAAGTTAGAGGCGATATAATAAAGGAGCAGCTTAGCTTACAGTTTGCTGCTAATTTTAATAACAGATTTTCAAAATCTGTAATCAATTTTGTCTTAACAAAGACATGAAAGTAAATCATTATTTACTGCATACAAATTATTATTTATCGCATAAAATTTTTCAGTTTTTATTAACATCTCTTCATAATCAAGCTACGAGTTGAAATTCTAAATTAACGTCTAAAATAACGTCAACTTGAAATTAATTGCAGAAGAACGAAAAGTTTATTTATTTTTTAGAAATTAAGTTTCACAAAAGAAAACTCTTTGCAACATTTATTGCTCTTTGCATAATTTAAACAATACGAACACACACATATCTCGATATTTTTATTAAAGGAGAAACAACTTAAATTGCTGATTCATAAAAAAATATCATTGAAATTAAGATTGCAAATTAGCCATAAATTGCCTATAAAATCTGTACGTGACTTATTTAAGCGATTAACGCTTACAATGCTTGTCATGAATTTCGCGTTGTTACTACGAAATAAATAACTAAAGATAGCACGGTACACTTTGAAGAAATTTATGCCACTTCTATAACTTGAAGACGAAAATGTAATCCGCTTGAAGTTAAATTAGCAAAGTTAGAACGTGTTATATGCGTTGCTTCCGAATGTCAATGTAAAACTTTAAATAATCAAACCTAACTCATTGTTCGAAATATCACAAATCGTAAAATGAGTTAGCTCATTTCTACCTAAATCAACTATAATTCGAAATTATATGCAAATCTCTTCTTTAATGTCGTGTGCGTCATAATTTTGAGAGATTAAAAAGATAATGCTCTTATTTCGCGAAAAAATTTTGAGGATTTTTCAGAGGTATAGCGGCGTAAAGCCATAAAAATTCGTTAGAGAGCTGAAACACATCGATCCATATACACACCATCGATAGAAAACACGCTATGCTATCGCACAGATTTAATCGTATTGATCGTCAGCACGCATTACTAACTACGCTTTTCCACACATAATTGCATGTGACTCATACGTTATATAAACTTTCGATATAAACTTTCTTAATTTCATAATGCAAAATAAGAACTCTGAGCAAAATTTGCTATAATCCTTGAAGTTGCATAAAGTAAAAAAATAATATTTCACTACATAAGTATTCGTAATTGTACAATAACGAAATCAGAAAAATAAATACCTGTTACAAAATTATTATTACAATAAATTTTTGCAATTTAAATTAGAGAGAGAGTATATAGAGTTGTAAAATATAAAATTTTAGAAAGATGTAAATTTCATTTTTTATATTATTGAATTGCTAAAAAATAAACATACAAATGTATCGTGCAGTGTTTTTCTCTTCTTCAAAACATTATTTTAGTTCCTTTTTTGATATCTGAAACAACTGAAAACTTAAACGTAATTATAATACTTAATTCAATAAATTTAACTATTCGAAAATTAATCTGTATTGTAATTGAAATATAATATATTTCGTATGAATATGTTTTATTGTACTTTTTCGATATTATTTGACTTTTATTTGTCTCGATTATTTTGTTTCGATTAACTTGTGCCCTGTGTCAATATCAATTATGAAATGGTTCTCGAACAAGTTTTAAAAGTCTTTATCAATAACTACAGCGAAAATACGAACGCCAACTTTATTAATGTATATTTCAATAGTTTAATAGCATCAATCGCTTCTATAAATTGCATTTGTGTCATCTAATCTGATCGCGTAAATTTAGCCACGCTCAATAATAAAAATACATCTGAATAAAAAACTTATTACAATTTCAAGAATTTGCAATATTTGAGATAGTGCTTATTTTAGAGATAAAAAAATATCACAAAACCGATAAGTGCCTTTTAAACCACGCTTTTTGACATTTGCAAGATATCTTTTGAAAGTCAAAGAGCATAAACTATCTTAAAAAAAAATACATTTTTAATCAAGATTAGAATCTCTCTTTCAATATTCATGTAGGTCTATTTTTCGCCAGTCTGGTCTTGCTCGTAATAAAATAAATTTCTTTTCAGATTCTTTTTCAGCAGTATATGATGAAACAATTTTTTGTTCAGAGAGAATAATAGTTTATTCCGTTTTTATTTTTCTTATTATCCATCAGTGCAACATAATGTATTGCATAAGGTTATTGAAGATCTTTTAAAACGATAGAAAGTATTATTAACTCTCGAGTCCTCAAAATCAATTTTCTCGAAAAACAATTGTCTCATATGAAAACAAAATTATTTTACATTTTCGACATGTTTTCGCGCAAGTGATAACTTTTTTCCTGTTTTGCGGTGATTTCGACCACGAAAAACGAGCTCTCCAGGCCTAATTTCTTAGATTATCTTCAGTACAAGAACTGGAACAAGTTATTTCAGCGGCGTAATTACTCGCGGAAACTTGTGAGCGGTCTTTACGCAGGCGATAAACCACAACCTCGTTTCAGCGCTATCAAACTCGTCTCAGTACACCGATATTCATTCGTCCAATGTGCAATATTTTCATTTTAGATTCAACTTTTCACTCGTTTGTTCATTATGGATTTAATAACTTCTCCCACGAGGTGAACAAGTGCAAGTTAAAACGCGCGAACGAATCTTTGGACGGCCGGGATCGATAGCGCGTCTAATTGAAAAACTTGTGCAAACCTCTGCATCTTTGATTTGTTATGTTAATTATTGGTCTTTACTAACAATAGTTAAAGCAGCAGGCAATATAAATGAGGGCATGCGCGTGTAAACACTCTTCGAAATTAAAAGAAATAAACGGCAACATATTAACCTAATTACATACGTACAGAATTAATTACATACACTCTTTTTTCTATTTTAATTTTCAAGCACTGGCGCACAATCTCATAACTTTGGTATAAAACATATATTCAAGATCCTAGTATTAGCTCTACCATACAGTATGAATATCAAAGACCATGTGTACAAAAAAGATGACACGTTTTTCCTGCCGCTTCTGCATTAATATTCATTATTATCTCGCAACAATTTTGGATACTATAATAAGAAATACTATAACATATAATAAATAAACATTAGGAAAGTACCACTTTATTTTGTAAAAGACTAAATTTTGTAAATATTTCACGTGAGATATCACCGTTATCCCATACCAATTCTCAAGGGCTAAAGAAAAGACGAATGGCTCCATTTTCACGGGCATATGTTCTACTCGACTTTACACACAGCCCGCATTTATATTCCACATTTAGTGCCAGATGCGACCGCTAAGTTCGAGCTTTGTTCAGTTGTGAAAATAACAGTCAATGTCATGAGAATTAACTGCCCGTATTTAACAATAGATACGTGAGCATAATACGGATCTGGCAGGCATTACTGACCTGCTGCCCATTGCTATTTTTCTACGAAGCAAAAAGCGATCAAATGGTTCGCTAGCATGGTAAGGAGCAAGCGGCAGAGTTGTATAAAATTGCAATTTGCAAGCAGTTGCAGTGAAGAAAGTCACGCGATATATTCTCGATTAATTCCTTTTTAATGACTCGCTCAAGTTGTTGGCCAAGGTACGAAAATCTTTTGGAATTATTTATAGCGGGCTTCTTAGAATGGTTTCATTCACGAACTCTTGGCTCACGAGATTTTTTAAGAATGTTGGGCAATCAGCACTTTCCGAGAGTATTTAAAAGCAATTTTTTTCTGGAAATTGTATTTTTTATACAAAAAGAAATAATATGTAAAAAGTGTATTTTAATATTATTTAAATATTTTAACTAGATAAATAATAAATATTAATTAGATATTTTAATCTGTGCCAATGAGATTTAAGATTTGTAGAAATTGATGACATTTAATTAAATTTTCGCTAATTCCATTAAGTTCAGCCTGGATTAACTTAAAAATAAGGTTTCATTTCCACCTCTTAATAAAAAAAAAACTTTCTTTTTTTTTAATTGCTTATAATTATAGAACTATGAATATTCCGATATCTCTTTTCTTTGTGAAAATTTCACATGAAATAACATCAATACCAACACACCAGTGCTTAAGAAAAGATCTGTTAAAGAAAAGATGACTACAGGATTGATCAAAGAGATGAAAGAAATTACGAGAAAACTTGAGATATTAATTCTTGTGTAAAACAAGCTCAAGAAGAAGCTTGTAAGAAGAACCGCGTCAACGCGCAATGTCGATGTGTTCACATCCCCTTATCCCTTAAACGTATTTTTCAAAGGGCCCTTGCTCGTCAAGCTAATATCGACTGTCGCCGAGTGTCGAAGAAGAAGATAAAGAATCCAAGAGAGGAGCAAGAAATTTGACTAACATTAGTATGTAAAGGGTATATATCGCTCGCCATGCTTTCATTGACTTTGGCAAAGATGACAGCTCGCGTGACTCGTCATGCCGTGCTAAGGGTTTCACACGCCGAACGTGTTCCCGGGTGTCTTTCGGGGATGCTGAGAGGTACGGTACATCCCCGCGGTAAGTCGGAGCGAGAGTAACTGTGTCTCCTTTGTGCAGGAGGAGGCGCCTCTTTGAGAAAAAGGACCGATCGAACTCGTCGTCAGTTTGACGTATCGCAATGTCGACACGTGAACGCGCACGAACGTCGCGGTACGTCGACGGGGTACGTCGAGCGTGGCCTGGAACAGGACGCGTTCCCACTATCGTCGCAATTTACCGCGCACATTAACGCCCGCGAGTACGCGATCCGCGGCTCGCGACTAATTAATTACCGTTCGGATGCCCGTGCGCGCGGGCAGCGAGCCTCGGGACGTTCGAGGCGAAGAGGAGACGTCTCGCCGCGAACGTTCTCCACCTCCGTTGCTTCCGTGTCCGAGAGGCCACTGACAGAACTCAGCGGTTTTCCGTCCTACTCGGCCGTACCTCGTCCGCCGCGTCCCTCGTCGAGGATGCGCGATGTGGAAGCGGGAGAGAGAGTGAGAGGCTTTATCGACCCGCGAGACCAGGGCCGGTCGAAAGGAGAGAGCCCAGTGACTTCGGGAAATTGAGATTTCGTTTGAAGTGGCAAATAGCGGCTAATCCCTGACAAGGACGGCCTGCGTAATTAATGAACCGTTTCACTTTGGATAACAGCTGGATGGCATCTCTGGTGCAACGTGGCAAATATAATACGTCGAGAAGCATCAAGAGAAAACAATTACTTGGAAATTATAAAGTTCCTGTGTTTTTATATAAAAAATTCCATTTCAATTAAAAAAATTAGACTATTATATAATAATATGTAGAATGTCTTTATGAAACTATTAATATTAATATTAATATTAATTATGTAACGAAAGAATGTTTCTTTGTGTTTCTCGAAGAAATAAAATTTTAATGCAATTTTTGTTTAATTATTTAGATATTTTAGATTATTTATCTTTAATTCTTAATTTAAATTTAAAAATTTTCTTCGATTATAAATGTTAAATTAAATAAATTAATTCAATTATAAATGTTTTATTGTCATTAAGGGAAAATCGGTTTCTTATTAGTTAGTTATTAGTTAAAGAATTTACAACAAGACAGACGGTCCTCTATAATATAAAATGATTAACATTGAGTAATTTCATAACAAGCCACGGCAACTTTGCTTGCATCATGTAAAATTAATAGTCGTAATACAATTTTAAGAACAGATTGAATTACGTTGCGAGCCTGTAAACATAAAAGCAGCACTGTAAAGAATATTGTGAAGTCAAATGCGGATTTTAGAGTACTACTCGGGGTGCGTGATGGTTCTGTCCTTTAGTGTAATATTTTTGGCGGCGATAACGTGTCTTAATTAATGAAGAACACCATTAAAATAATTACCAGTACAAACCACGCCTTTGCAGCAAGGAATCGCGAAGCTATTTCTACAATTATGAATTGACTCGATCCTCCGCAAATTCATTTTTTATCTTCTACGATAAAATCATAGATGATATTATAATGCAGTAGTTACATCAAACAAAATTTACAGTATAAAACATCCGATTATATAATAAAAATATTTACTTCACTCGAAACTTGTTTGTTTCCGTTTTTAATTTTTAAACTTTGAAAATTATGTTGAACTGTGCGAAAAAAAAAATGTTTTTTTTCATACCTCTTATCAATTGTATTTTTTCGATAAATATGAAAACAAATATTTATTTGTTATTTAAAAAAATTATTTGTAAGTTTAGAAATTATGATTAAGAGATGCAAGTACTTAAAAATATGAAATATGTCTGATATACATATATATATGTATATAACTTCTTCTCTACTGCCGCGACAACCTGTAACCTCTTTATTGATCAAATTCTTTTAATTCTAATCTAATCTACTAATTTAATTTCTCGCATTATGTTTTTGTGGCATTTACTTTTCATTAGATTACTATATTATTGTATTAGTTTTTACAATTTAAAAATTTTTAATTTTATAAAATTAGTATAATATTAGGCTAATCCTTTTTAAAAAATTATATAAATTTACAACAAAAAATGAACTAATTTTTAACATCCTTTTTTAATCAAATTAAATTTAAATCTTGAATTCATATTAAACTGTAATCACATTAAGCTGCAATAACGTATGCAAATATTTTTGCATCTTTTATATAGTTTAATTTAATTGCGTTATATTTTTGAAATTTTTCAAAGTTTGTTTTCAAAATGTTTTAATTATGCTAAATATATCCTTGCAGAAGATTTTTTAATTTTCTATTTGTAATTATATATAAATTTGTAATTATGAAAATGTTTAATATCTGAAAAATTCCTTATAGATATATTAAAATGTAGAATAAAAACATAAAATATAAAAGAGCTTATTTATGATTCTCGGATGCTATTCAGTAATGTATATGATTCTTTTTAATCTTATCGTCTGATATGGCAGAGTTCATATATATATATATGAATCATCGAACCACCATAAAAAAAGCTAGAACGCAATATTTCTTTTTGATTCAAATATTTTCTTTCATGGCAAACTCAATATCGATATAGTGAATTTATGTGATATTTCTCAGGTATTACATAAATATCTTTTAATATAGGCAGCAAATTGCAATAACTGAACATCAGACTGACGTAAAATCAAAGAGATACAATATTTTAAAATCATGTAAAGAGAGGTAAATAGAAATATGCACATCCATTACACATGAGATTAACAAAAACATATATATGTCAATGTTAAATCTTTTTTGATGTGAAATCTTTTAGAAATGTATGTCTAAAAATGTAGAGATGTGTTGGTTGATCCATTTGATCTGATGCTCGGTTGTCAATCAACTTGGCAACGCTGCTTAGACTATGCAGCTCGGCTATCAACTACTTCCTTTTGTTCAGTACCTTCCATCTCTGACGTAGAGAGAACGTGAAAACTAATGTAAAACCCGAAGAAGCTATTCGTAAAGTACCTACTGATTTTATCGATTTACTTGAAAATAAAGAACAGCTGTCATTAGTGCTCTCTTCTGATAAATATTAATGATAACAATGTGTGATTAGTATAATACACTTTTAGAATTGAACGCAAGATGTGACGTTGCGATATATTCTTTCTCAGTTCCGAGGAGATTTCTAAAGCAGTAATTTGAATCTTAAATAGATTTATAGGTCTATTCTACAAAAGTGCTCTGTAACACTATAACTCTATAACCTGTGTAGCTTACATTGCACTGTAAGTGGAAGATTAGACAAAGACATGAGACATATAGAGATTGAGTGTCATTATAAACTATTGTTTTCGTTAGTTTTACATTTTTCAGAGTTAAAAAATTTATAGAGCGAAAATCTTATAAAATCAACCCATTAGTTTCTACCTTAATTTCTTTATACGTAATTATTGTTGACAAAATAATTTTTAAACAATAACGAAAAACAAGCTGCCTTATACAATGCATAATTATTTCATTCCTATCATAAATAAAATTATATTTCATTGTATCTTAAAACTTAAATCTACTTGCGTATTTTTTCTTTTCCTCATTAGCTATTGTTATTGTACAATAAGTTTTTTTCTATCTTTGCAAGGTGATATAGCAAACGTAAAGAGAAAAATAAGATTTATTCTGATATCCAGAATATTAGAAAGTCAAGCGAAAGATACATACCAAGAATAAAAATAATAAAATACAAGAAAAAAATAAGAAAATAAAATATAAGAAAAATATCAAAAAGGAAAGGATTAGTGAGTTAAACATGGGTAAGTGATGTAATGTTCTTCTAATATGATAATATTCATATGTTACACCATTATTTTTATAACAGACAATGGAAATCAAGTATTGAAGATATTTAACAAAATGCACAACTTTCCGCCGTTGAATGCCACGGGAAACAACATCAGTAAAAATTGGTGCGCATGGAAACAGAAATTTTTATCTTTTCTACAGAAAGAGGATGCCAAAGAATTATATAAGAATCAATGGATAATTATATTGTTGATGTTAGTTGGACCGCTTGGAGAAGAAGCATACAATAATTTGTCTGAAAATACCCATCAGACAAAAGATTTGGCAACTGTATTACGTGAGCTAGATATATACTTTATTTTCGGACTTAGAAAGAAGCAGAATAACGAGAATATCGACATGTATGTGGATAGCTTGATGGTAAATAAAAATTTCAATAATATTGTTACGTTATAAATTAAAATCCACTTTTTACAATGCATATTAAAATATGCATGTTAAAATGCAATCATAACTTATTTGTTAACATGAATAAAACGGTTTCAGAATTATTGATTCTTTTATCTATTTTGTATTAAGGAAATTATTCATTTTCTGTATATCGTATATACAAAATGTAAAAAGAATTATCTTATTTTTCTCGTTTGTCTCTTTTCCTTTAATTTACATTAATGTAAATTTACATAAAAGTTTTTCTTTTCGCAGCTTATTGCTATTGCAAGCAATCACAGCGATCCTGTGAACATCGTGAAGGAGAAAATGATAGAGGATATTAAAAATTACAATTTCACGGGAAAAGCTATGCTTCTTGTGCAATCCAAAGGAGAAAATCTAGTGTCGTACTTACAATCGTTGGACCTTCATCAAATTGCGCAATTTTGGAAACAGTGCGAGAATCTTATGTTGCAAAAGAATCGCGAGGATGTACAAAGTCAACCCTCTTCTAATTCGCAGTCCGCTGAAATGGAATGCGTTCGCTGCGGCACTTGTCACAATAGAAATCGTTGTCCAGCTCATGGAGCGCGATGTAACAACTGTAAAGGATACAATCACTTTACGGATAATTGTAAGGTAAAATACGTGTCTGACTGCACTAAGTGTGGAACACATCACGTTCAGTCGCGTTGTCTCGCTTTCGGCGAATTGTGCACAAATTGCGGTAAGATGAACCATTTCTCGTGGCTATGTCAAGTTCCTATTGTAAAAAATTGCCTTAGATGTGGCAAGGATCACGCTATATCTATGTGCCCGGCACAAGGTCGTGTATGCTCCCGATGTAAAAAACCGAATCACTTCGAGGAAAAATGTTTGAGCAAATGAATGAGGAATAATAACATGTGGATACAAGTATTCTCTCTTGGAGATTTTAATGGGTGACAGCATACAAGCTAAACTCTACCCATCTTGATCTTAATAATTTTCTTTGATTGGGAGATTCTTCCTAAGTAAAAATCAAATTTTAATTTTCAGTTCTTAAGACTATTCAAATATCTTTGAAAGTGGATTCTAAAATTAAAATTCTATCAAAGTAAAAATCGTTAGAAATTAAACAACATAATTTTGTCATTTATTTTGCAAAAGTTTAATTGAAATATTTTTTAATAAAAAAAAGTATTTTTTTAAGTTATTGTTATCTTGGAAAGTATTAATGCCTTTTGCTCATTTTAGATATTTTCTTATAAAGATATTTTTATTATAGAAAATCAATTTTTATTGAAGAACCATTTGCTTAAAATTAAAGTCGCGAGCTATAGAATATTTTGCATATCGTGATATGAAAGTGAAATTATGTTTTAATAGTATATACTTGTTATGTAGACAATGTTTTTTGTTTTTATCTATTTCTATAGTGTTAGATTAATTAATTTTGTTTGTTTTTTTCTTTTGTAAGAAGATTGATAAAAAGTTTTTTCTTTTATCAAAATTAGATATAGAACAAAAATGATTTTTTTAGTGGTCCAACATACATTAAAGCTTGTTATATTTTATTATGTAGAAACTCTATATCTATACAGTTTAATTTCATTATTTGAAAAAAAATTATAAGCAGATATATTATGTTTAGACAACTAATTATGTGAAAAACACATTTGTATTAAATAATATAATTAAACATTATTATTATACATTCTTACGTTCAAATAAATTTATTTTTAATATTTTGTTTTTGCAACTTAAAATGTTTAATAAATTTTTCTTTAAAAATATACCCAAGATTAATCTATATATTAATCTATAATTATCTATAGTTTTAATGTTATACTGTGTATGTTGTTAATTATTCATAATACGTAGTAAGCAACTTTCCTAAATTTTGTGATGTTATGTTAAATGTGTAAATGAAAATTATAGAAATGAAATTTCTTCAAAATAAATGTTAGATTTTTCGGATAAATTTGTATTATTTGCCTCTATCAGACTACGGATTAGGATTGAGATTAAATTGGAATTTGACCAATCAAAACAAATGTTCACAAAATTACTTCATATTACCTTCGTTCTAATTGACTAAGTTCCAATTCAACTTCAATTCGTAATTTGATACCGGCTTGAGAATTTTGAAGTTTCTTCTGTCTCCTTTTTGCCTCCATTTCGATCGAAGCGAGAGAAAGATAGATACAAGCCTATATATATCCTTCTCTCTCTCTCTACGCTTCTTTCAGCCCTCGCGCCCGCTCTCGGTTCACTCTCACGATTTATGGCCGAGACAGGCACGTTCCGCTGGGCTTTCCGAACGCCTTCCCAGTCCTCCGAGCCGACTGTCACCTGACGTACTACGCATCGTGCACACGCCAAAGGTGGGGGCGGCCTAGCGCAGTGAACAACAATCGACGAGAGCTCGCGACGCAAGTTACTGGCGGTGTCCGACGGGCCGTGTGTGTGTGTGTGTATATGTGTGGCGATTTCACGCGTCTCCGCGAACGACGGTGAAAATCCGCAGGCCAGCGCGGATCGGCGGCATCGGCGCGCGCTGTTGCCGGGGCGGCCTCCTCGATTCCAATCTGCGTGCCACGGGCACGACGATCGATACGCCGATCTCGCGGCTACGCTTCAGCTATGCGCCCGTTCCGGCCGATGTTTATCGTCGTCGTTCACGTCGGCTGACAGCTGCCAATCTCTCGTTCGGGTCGCCAGTGAGTCACCGGATCGGCAGCCGAGGACCGTCTCAGGTGATCCCCCGATTATCTCGCTCCCAATTACGGCTCGAGAGCTACCTGCGCACGTTGCGTCTTTTCGTTTCTTCGTCTTTCTCTTTGGTTTTTTTTTTCCCGTCTCGCTCGCGAACTTGGTTTTCTCTCTTTTTGTTTTTCTAGAGAAGTTCTCTCCGATTTCTCTTCCTCTCCCGTTTTCTCAGACGAGTCCTACGAGACAGTAGCATAGACCGAGCGCTATTAAAGCTCCACGGACACGGGATCGACTCTCCCTCTTTCCTACCCCGCGGGTACACGCACGTCACAACCTACCCTTTGTTCAGATGTCCAGGCATTTTTTGTAAGGACCCATTTTTTTTTCTCTCTTTTTTTGCACAACACGCACATTCTTACGGCGGGTGGTGCCGCTCACGTCCCGGTGAGCGCACGGTGGAATATGTATCACCGGCGAGTTCTTGCATTGCAGCGATATCACCGGCATGGCGTCCAGCTCCGTCAGCCAGGAGGACTTCGAGCACGACTTCGAGCTGACGTCCAGGCGGTCCAGGATTAGAACCGCCAGGGCCAGGACAGGCCCGAGGACAGATGCGTCTTCCAACTTTCCAAGTAGGTGGTTGCGAAGGTGTTCACGAGTGTAACTCGAGATTCTTGTCGTGAGATTGTTGTCAATCCTCGTTTGTTTAGGCTTGAACAGACAGAATGAATTAAGACAAAAACTTTAAAACTCCCTGAGAATTAGAAAACTATAGTCTGACTAAAGTCTGAAAATTTTGTAAATTCGAAGGCTTTTTTGTGCAAAGATTTATTATGAAAGTGTTTGCAATTGAGAAAAATATTATAATTTCCTAAACCTTTATCTTGAAGCTTTTACAAATATTAAACACAGCAAACAATAAATAAATCTAAATCTAATAAACATTTTTATAAAATGATGTATAAATTTTTGCAAATTAAATTATGTATCTAAGAATCAGATACAATCAGAAAAAATATTTATTCTCGATGTATATTTAACATTGAGATGGTAGAAAGACTAGATTTTAAAATTGTTTTAATTGCATGAAAAAATAAATAAACAGCTATTTGAGCTAATTACTTTTGACTCACTATTCGTATATAAAATGATCTAAACACTTGATACAAATCAATTGAAAAGACAGTTCAAGAAATCATGTGTGATCACATGTTAATGATATAATCTTGTCAACCTAATCATCTTCGATGCCTTTTATTTACAGAGAATACCCCCGATGTGGAGGAATCGCAAGGCGCCTATGACACAAGCTCCAACCCCGTGCTTCCTCCGGAGCACGATAACCCGCAGAGCAAACCCATAATAAGGAAGCAGGATAAACGCGTGACCGGCCGGTATGTATATCGCGATCGCATGCGCTTACGAAGCTGAACACCACAGAAACTTATTGTCGCGTTTGGAGTGTCCATTAGCCAACAGCATCTTTGATGCACGGAACTTTACGTAATTGCCTAATATAATTTCTGAATCTGGTTCTAGTGTCTTTAGTGTCGTATCCTGTTTGCATAGGCCAACGCATATAAACAAGGGGAAGCAGCAACGCGATCGACGGAAACTGCGAGAAAAACGGCGTAGCACAGGAGTCGTACATTTACCGTCGACAGAGGTTCGCCATTGTTATCGTCAGTCAACCCATAAGTAACCGCTCAAATCAAATTATAACGCGAATTATAATATTAATAGTACTAATAATTTTGAAAGAAATTCGGTCTTCAAAATCATCAAATTTTTACATATATAGAGCTGCGGATTAGTGAATTTCTGGACATACGCGTTGTTGAAACCTTGCATCTTACAATTTTGTATTTCTAGGTTTTTGAAGTTTTTAAATCTACATTTTTACTTTTAAATTTTTACACAAACACATACACACACAATTGTTTTTTTTTTCTATTTTGAATCTTTTAAATTCTAAATCTTTAGCATTTTAGCTAATAGTCGCAATTAAAATCGATTAAAATGGATTGCTATTTTTCCTTTTTTTTTTTGTTATCAAGTTTTTGATAAGGAGAAATTAATTTCATGTGAACAAGAAAGTTTGTGCAAAATAAACTATTATCTTGGAAAGATTAAAAAGAAATCTCAACATGACAATCGTTCAGTTATGATAGCTTACAATTACAAAAATGTTAATTTAAATTAATATGAAATTAATTAAAATTTTTCATAAATTATAGTGCCAAATCTGGCAACCATTATTACTTGTGGGCTCATTTCATTCTTGAATGTTTAAGTGTTATAAAAAATGTCTTGAATATTTGGTAAAATGCGTAATTTCTCAGAGCACTGGAGGTAGTACGGGGGAAGACGAGGAAGAGCTTAGCGGCACTTGCCTTGAAACTAAGCACAACACGCATCACAATGAATTTCTTGATCACGAATTGATAGAAGTAAGTCAATTCCGCTTTTTACTTTTTATGCAGAATGTTCCGACAAATGCGTACGCTGGAAAAGACTCGTATAAGAAGACCGAAATTAATTTACACTACATTTATGCTACACATTTCTTTATAGTATCTTTCTCAAAAATTGACAGAAAGAGATTTAAGTTTTATATTTTATATATTTCTTCCTATAAATATATACACCTAGATATATAAGTACAAATATACGTATGATGCACTAATCGAGATTAATTTGTTATTAGAATAGAAATTATTCGTTTTATAATTGTCGGCCAAAAAAAATTTAGAAAATCTAACTGCAATTTATAACTATCTTTTAATAGTTTTAATTGAAGTAATTTCAATTGCGATCAAAATTACTCAACTAAAGTTTTAATAAAATCTAAAGCTTTCAAAATGCTTTTAAATGTTAATTAATGATTTTTAAAATCGTGTGTGTGTGTGTGTGTGTGTGTGTGTGTGTGTGTGTGTATATACATACATACATACATACATGTATATAATGCATGATAAGCAAAAAGAAATATTAAAATAACAGCAAACTTAGAAACTTAAGATTTTTTGTTATCGCGGAATTATCAATTTTTTTTAAATAGTTACTTATAAACATGCATTTTGCAGGAGCGGAACGCCAGAATGTACACACAAAGGCGAAACAAAAGGTATCTCGTCGATATTCCCATCTATATTTTCATATAATTAATAATAATTGGGAAACGAAGATTTTTTTGTCATGGTGCAGTAGTTACCTCTGACTGTCTTTTTTTAATTAATCATAACTGCTTTCTAGGCACTACCGTACTTCATACAGGTCATGTATAATTAGGCACAGTTGGTAAGTGCGTTACATCGTATCGGAAGAACTACGATTAGGCACGACCTGTACGAAGTACGATAGAGCTAGTAAAATCTTGACTAATCAATTAACAAATTACTTAATCCAGTTTCCGTAACCTATGTACATTCCCAAACTGATAATAATCCAAATAGTGATGATAACATAAAACAATAATAGTCATAATGAAATAATTAACAACAATAAAATTCTATGTAAAATACTTGTTGCAATACAAAGGATTTCATACAAAAAGTTGGATGTATTTAAAACAAAAAAATTAAATACAATTAGCCTAATATTTTCTTCCATTAACAAAAAATTTAGTTAATCTGTCATGTTATATAATTTATATTGTTGCAATAAGTTACTCGTAATAAATAATTATATTCGCGTTTTCTTATAGCAACATCATAAATTGAATAAAATTTTGAAAAATTGATTGTAATGATTATAAAGATAAAAAAGCTCAGAGCAAAATATTAAGTTACAAAAACTGTATGAATTTTTATTTCTCTTAAAATATGATAAAGATTTATAATTCATTTAGGATATTATTGTCTTCTTCGAAAAACGTAATATTTCTTGTTTGTAAAACCTATCTCATGAATTAGCATATCAGTGCAGTAAGATTTTCAATTAAATGAACAAACGCGACATATATTTATGCCACAATTAAAATAGTAATTACATATGTGCAATATTCTTTCTGCATCGATGGTCGTGCCTAATGCGATTTATAAATGGCAGAATACTAAACCAATAATCAATATCGGTATAATAAACAAAACGTGATTTACATGTGATCGTTGACGTCTGCGTTTTAGTCACTCTGATTTGGAGGCCGACGACGAAGAGTTCGATTCACTTAATCAATCCGACAGCGTTAATCAATCGGACCATGGCAATCACGAGCCGCAGACATCTGTCAATGCGACTGTCAGGCCGAGATTGCCAACGCCAACGGGCGACAACCCGCACGAAGTGAGTCATTAATAAATTAGAGAAAATATGCCGAATTACAATCTAAATTGAGTTCATTTTTAACGAAAGAAAGAGACGTTATAAAATTCTATTACAATAGAAATCTGATTCGTTTTCTATTACATTAATTAATCGTACAGTTTGACAATGATAATCAAACATGATGCGATTTATAGCTAATTGAACGAGCACAAGAGGAAAACAGGAGACTGCTATCCCTTCTGGAGGATCGGGACCATAAAATAATGGCGCTTGAGGCTCGCCTTTTAAAACAACAGCACGAGATGGCCCTGGAACGAGAACGACTTCGCGAGGAAAATGCCACGTTAATTCGCGCAATGGCAGCATTAGCCAGCAACTAATCTTCTTCGTGTAATAAACATCACGCCTTTTTGGCTCTTTACTCCTTACGATAATCGCCGAGCTGCAGGATGAGCCATAGATCGCGCACTGCTTTGATCGTCTGAATATTGCTATGTACATTGTTTTTTTTCTATATTTGCAAAAACGATTTACTCGTCTTTACTTTGCAATGAAAATCTAATTTTTGCATCATATCCCAATTTATCGATTGGGAGATTTGTAACAGCCGCAGGCTAAATGACTGAAAATCCGGTATTGTGTTAACTATTTTAATCATTGTTGATGATATAGTTATATATATACATCATAAAAATATATATATACATATATTATTGTATATATATATTTTTTTATGTAGTGTAATATAGAATGCAAAATGATCGCAGAACGATCTAATAATTTCTTTATTAAGTATTAAACCAATAGAATTTTTTGTTACATTTGAATTTTCGGAAAATTATTAACTCTATTAAAGTATAAAAATTGCATTAAATATTTTAATTGCTTTTGATATATATTGTGTGCTTTCTCTCAATATGACACTTCATATGAAGAATCAGTTAATCCTTTTTCTGTTGTTTTGTTGAAAGTTTTTTTTATGTAAAAATTGCATAATTTATATTTAAAAAAAATAGGGGTTGAAAAGAAAATGGTACATCTTTTTATCTTGCTCTTTTTCCTATCAGTGGTTTTCAAGCTATAAGATTAACTGAAAATCGTACATTATGTTAATTTTTACTTTTTTTTTATATAAAAGGCTGAGAATTTAATAAAATATAAACGAATTAGCTTGTAATGAAAGAAATTTTGATAGTGATAAGAGTTTAGATGTTTAGTTTAATAAAACTAAAAATATATTGCGTTCGTGGTAATTAATTTTTTTGTATTCCTGATGCTTGATTTATGGATCATCCTAAGCAATAAGGAAGACATACCTAAGTAGTAAGTGAATCTAACTTTAGTGCGTATCGCAAATTGAGTCATTATAAATAAACAGATAATTCTCTAATCACAGTGTTAGCTGCGGAAAGTATAAAGATACGTTTTTGCAAGCTGCAACGCAAGTTACATTTTGTAAAAAGCAAAATTCTCCACCTTGTAAAGAAATTGTTGTGACAAATCGATCATCACTTGCAGGGCTTGGTCGCAGGCACGAATCGCACGTTTATTATTAATATATTTGCTATCTTTATTGCCGATTAATTGCCGTTTCTTTTTGTTTCAATGTGTTTCCAATCGACAGCAAACAGATACATTGAAACCACGTGAAGTGCCGATAATGACGTAAGCGACTTAATCCGTTTTCTATTGTAATGTAAGAATGGATGTTCTATGTAAGTTTTATACTTGCAACATACAATAATGTAAGATTATGAATTATTTTATTTTATTACTATTAATGTTATTATTATTTTTATTATATGCGAGCCGTACAAAATTCTATGTATATATAGACACGCAGACGATTCTGTAGCGATTAATCGATGCATTTGATTAGATCTCCGCGACAAACTTGTGTAATACGCGGGACGATGTAACGAGAATGTGTAAAATTGTTTAAAGAAAAACTTATTGCCAATCGTTTAGTAATTTATCATATTCCAGCCCTCATTCCTTTCAATTAATATTAAGCAATTTGGACGTTTTCTAAAGGCTTGTTTGAAGAAAAGTTTCTTACATTTGTTTTCCTCTGTACTCATTGATGTAATCATTCTGCGTAAATGATTCACTTTTAATTAATTTCCGTTCACGTGTTGTGGTTCCGTTCAAAGTGAGATAAGATAGAAGAGAATCGCTTAGTGGCGACATACGGAAGTATAACATTAAAACAGCCTCCAGTGTGAACCGGCAAAAAGAGTTTGCATTTTTTATTCATAAAATAACTAAATAAATTTTTAATATAATACAATACTTGCACTCACATACGCAATATAGTTACATCTTTACGCTAATGTTTCCTACATCACTACGTAGCTGTACATTACAAATCGTTGGGATCCGATCATACACTTGGGGGTCTCCCACCTTCAAATCCATCCCGGTTTTCGCATATGTCTGCCCTTTGCTTTTAACCTTTCGAAATGTACGCTTTGATCCTTCGAGGATCCGTTTGTCTCATTATCGCAACTTATTCCGCTAAAAGACCCCGGAAATAGTTCGATCCGTAAAGCTTTACAACCTGTGACTTTTCAAAATGTTGTATAAAACTTTGTTAAAATACTTTATGTCGCGTTTAAGAAGAAATATATCAATTGATTCGCAAGAAGATACTTCCAAAAGGCGCAAACATCTCGAAAGGGCAAGCGACCCTTCGCACGCGCCCTTTAACAATAAAGAGATATGACGACTTGCAATAAATAATTGTCGGTTTGATTACGCGCAGAAGCGTATCTATTTAATTGTAAAATATTTTTTGGGAGTAATTTCTAAACCCATTTTGAAAACACTACATTTAATTAATTAATGCAAAAATGTCAATTGGATTTAAAAGACTAAATAAAATGAAGTAAAATTTACAAATAAATAAGATACATAAAAAAAAGATGAATGGAACCGGAAATTAAATTATCAGATTGAAAAACAAAACTTATTGCTTAAAAAACTATTTTTCGAGCTTTCCCGACGAGTAGAAAGGTCGATAAAATAAGCGAAGGTAATTAACGAGTGCAGTTTTTATTGAAATCCGATTTATATCTTCCAGTTCCATCCATTCGTTACAACGAGTCTCAAGGGGAAACGAATCGTGTTTAAAAGACTAACAGGCCAAACGGTTGATTAATTAACCATTTTGATTACGCTGCCCTTTGATTAATGAAAAACGTCATGGTTTATCGCAAGTCGTCGTACTAATTATTGCCAGTGTCTCGTTAAAACACATACACACTTTGTGATGCAACAGGTACTACGCTTCCTATATCAACCCTCTTCTCCGCTCTCAATCGCTGGCAAGGTAACTAATCGTTTAATTGTCTACACCGTGCGCCTCTACGACTATTTTTTTTTCAGTTCTCTGTCGTTTATCGCAAGGCAACGCTTCGCTGATATGTACCGTTTTTGTTTCGAGATTGAATTAATTAACCGAATTCGTCGTCGTAGACAAAATCCTAAGGAACTTGGTGCTTTCTTCACATCCCCTCCCCAACCCCTCCCGTCATTCGCAACTCTTCTCCCGCGATTCGCGATATTAGCTTCACCACGAAGTTATTGTCTCGGTTGTAATTAAGTCATTAACAAGGCGCGACCGCGTGATATTTCGTTGGTCGAACCGCGAGATTGTTGTTTGCACGGAGGTAATTCTCGTCTACGTTGCAAACTGAGCTGTAATAGCTGACGCACCTCGCTTTGGAACACTCGCTTGCGTCGTGTTTGGTCGTATCGTTAAGATTTGTCTGGATAAATGTGCATGAAGCGCTCATGTACAAATCCAACTGGAGCCAATCCTCCGATTCCTATCCTTGCGAAAGAAAAAAGTATTCCTTGCGTTTCATCGTTCAATAATAATTACATTTACGTTTTGCGCAATCACGACCAAATACTCTTCCCGTTACTGTTAAATTACAAGAGCATCTTCGCGCTTCGTGTTCTCGCCTCATTCGCATATCGTCGTACGTATCATTATCCCAACAAACGACTAGATCACGATGGTTGGACCTCAACCAGATCCTTAAATGCTAAGGGAGCTTAACGAACTAAGCTATTCTCAGTGAACGATATATTATTATTTCTTCTTTATCAAATATCAACGCAATTGCGCCGCAAATCGAAATGCAGGCGCAAACAGGCGAACTCCCCCGCTCTCGGTTAATAGTCTCGATCGATTCGCTTTATTATACCTATATTCTTCTTCCCTGTCATCTTAGCGATCTCTTTTTCTCTTTCTCCATCGTTCTTTAATTTATCTGGATGTATTAACTAGTTACTAACGATCGTTTCGATTTTATTTAATAAACAGTTCCTTTCTTCCACAGAAGACCCATCATTAAATTAACATTCCGTTTTACTGATGCTGATGTACAGGGTGCCTCGAGAGAAGAAATACATTATAGCTCGAAAGTATTTGCCTATATAGATAGAATTTACAATCTTCTTTATAAAAATAAATAATAAACCATCGATTGCATTTATTAACTGATTCTTATAGTTAGATAAAAAGATTTTTTAAACAAAAATTCTTATCTTTATATCTTAGAAAAATGCAAAAATATTCAAAACATAAAAACATCATTTCTTTAAAAGATTGAAATATTGCATATTTTATGCAATGCCTACATTATTTAGAATTCTATCAGCTCTACAATATTTTGTAAAGTTCGTTTTATGATATTACTGCAATTAAAAATTTTTATGCTGTACACAAACGTAAATAGACAAATACTTATGAACAGCATTATATCAGTAGTAGAATTGCACGTTCTCGAAAAAAATTTTGTTTTTCGCTCATAATCGCGTATATGTATACGTTTCATTTTTTTTATTTAATACATTTTATTCTAAATGAAACCTTTTGAAAATAATATAAAATAATCCTTTATTTGTCCACACAAAATAAAATGCCGGCTGAAAACGGCTAGAATATTATAAAAATACGTAACATATCCCTCGAAATATTCTTTTTACATCGAATCTCTAAACCAAATTCCTTCGAACGTACATTCATGTCATCACGTTTAACGTTTATCGATTCCTCGTTGAAAATCGATCCATGAATTCCATATGGAAAATTAATTAAACTGTTGCTGCTCTCATTAATAACTTAACAGAAAATACATTGTACTGAAAATAAAATTACCTGAGACGAGACTCTATTACTGCAAAAATATTTTCGTTAATTAAAGACTAGAATCACAATATTTCTGTCCTCGTGACACCCTATACATATTGAGTCATACAACGATTATCTTCTCCATACAGAAAATAATTCTTTTACTAAAAATTCATGCCTGATTTACTGGATGTCAATTGAGAAGCAAGTGCCCGTGTTATGGTTGAAAGTTGGAAAAGTATTATGCCTAGTAGAAAGATTAAAGAATATGGACTTCACTAATTTTGATTTACTTTTTGTACGTACTATATTGACTTAAATTGTCTTCTCATTAATGTAGGTTGTACTTTCAAAGTTTAAAACTAATGTCATAAAATCAGTGTTATTAATTAATTTAGGAATATTCATACACTGTTATCTTTTATATTAACATGTGTTCAAATTACAGAATGTATATATGTATGCATCTAATGTTAAATAATAGTTCATTAAAAAATACAGACTCATGGATCTCTAATAATTTAATAATCAAAATAATTATTAATCAACCCTCTGCAATTATAAGAATAAATTTTCAACACTTTGCCTTGAATTTCTTTCCATGTTATAAGCTGCCTATAATTAATCATTGGAACAGTCACTTCGACCGATTTCGTATCTTCCTACTTTGCTTTACTCTTACATAAACAATGTCAAATGACAGTCAACCGTTTAATGAGAAACTCGTAGGCGAGCATTTGCACGTTTCACTTGCCTCCCTATTGACTCGACCAGGCGTATTATGGAACACTGTGTGTCGTAAGTACAAGTTATGTTCACCGTTCACGCGAACGTCATTCGAAAATAAATAATCGCGACGCGCTGCTGCTTGTTATCGAAGCTGGAAGCGAGCGTGGTTGAATTCTTCTTACGTGAAATACGCTCCCTGCCATTTTACGCCTCTCCGCAATGGAGAATCTCCCTGTAACTATCTTTTTTTCTTAGATATACGTATGAAGAAGTTACATCGCATTCGTAACATTTCTAGCTGATTTTCATGTAGATCATATGGACTAATTTCGGTATGTGGCACTAATACGGAATAATAATTTAATCATCCACAGAGATAAATCATCTTTCATAAAAATACGACGTGTCTTCTTCACACATTTGTGTCCCTTCGAGTCCCTTAATAAGTCGCGATTTGTCAGTTCGGCAGTTTGACTTCACCATTTTTAATTGAATGGTCGTCCCGAAGGCACAGAATTCCGGGGGAAAAAACGTAATAATCCTAAAAAGAAAACTTAAAAGCCAATAATTTCTAGGCTGAAGAGCCTGAGGTGAAAAAACGCGACAACTCAAATGTCGTGTTACGCGAAGATTTGGGAAAATCGAAAATTCCGCAGATCCGCGTTCCGGGATTTCAAGAAAGAATGCCGGGAGCATCATTGTTCGTGTTTGCAGAATCTTCGTACGGTTGAATCCGGTATCTTCAGATTGACGATCCAATCCTGCAAACTGCGTTTCATTCGTCGTTCGAGTTTGTCGCGTAGAGATGCAGGAAGGACGTCGACATTCGCTCTCGATGATCTCTCGGGATATGTTTGCGTCTTTGCGACGCACCGACGCCGTCGCCGACGATCCGGTACTCTTAAAAGAGACCAGAAGAAGAAGATACGAGAGAGGTGCCCGGTCTCAGACGCTGCAGCCGGAGGTGACTACCTCCTCGCTGTTAGGCTGATGACTCCACCTGCACTGGTGACAACTGCCCGTCGTCGTCGCCGTCGTCGACGTCGTCGTCGTCGTTGACGTTGCCGTCGCCGTCGTAGGCTCCTCCGGCGCGGAGTTGGCGACGTCACCGGACGCCCGCAGACCCTGCTCGAGCTCCAACAGCTGACCCATGAAGTTCAGGTTCGGGCTGATGATCGGACGCGCGTTCTTCACTAGTTTGTACGCCTCCACCATCGACAGGCCTTTGTGCCGCATTATGTAAGCGATCGCGATTGTTGCGCTGCGCGACACACCAGCTTGACAGTGTACCAACACGCTACTTCCAGCCTTCCGCGCTTCCTCTGAAACAAGAGACAAATTGCAAAATGAATATTTTATTTCTTTTTTATAGTAGTGATTATGAAAAGTGACAGCAGGCTGATAATCTGCTCCTGAAAAATTAAGACCTTCTCTAATAAAAATGACCATTCGGAATCGGTATTAAACTGTAGATCCCGTATGCCTGTGTATAACCAAGCGATGCGCACCACAGGTATACGAGAGAAATCAAAACCTCGAAAGCCCAGAGAGAGGGACCAGGGGTCAACGAGAGAGCTGTAATGCCATCGGAAAGAGAAGATTATGAAAAGATCTGACGATCACACGCACATACAATAGAAAAAACTATTATTTTTCAATAAAAAAGTATACTTGCTCAATTTATTCCTAATTTAATAATAATCTCAAGTTTTCTAAAAAAGAAGTTAAAAGAAAGAATATATAAAAAAACCGACAGCATATTTTGTAATTGTTAGATTTTTTCAATACGATATAACATTTCGGTAATATTTTTACATATCTTCTTATATTTTGTAATTATCCAAAAATATTGCGATTAAAGACATATATTCGATGCTGATCTACGAGACTATTGATCAGTTTACTGCAATCTGCAGAAAATACGCGTTTGTTTATGTTTAGTATGAAATCTTCTTTAAGATTAAAAAAATTTCAAGATTCACGGGGTCGCTTTGTACAACGCGTGCTTTTGAAAAATATGAACAAGCCGAGCTCGTAAATGTTGAAACGAAACAGTCGTGAAACCTGAACGACTCGAGTTATGCAATATATGGGGGACGCTATCGTATCGCCAGCGTGAGTCATTGCATCGCCCGGATCCTATGTGCAGACTATGCAAACGTTTTATCGCACTGCGAGAAAATTCGAGTACGTGGGACAAGTCGATCGCATTTTTCGGAAGATAGTTTTAATCGTGAGCTTTAAAATAGATCTTAATACTAGACCTTAATGATAATCCGAACATTTATAAGTCTACCATTAAAAAAAAGATCTTAAGAAGATATACAACGCAGAAACATTGCAAACTGAATCAATAAAAAAATAAAAAGATAAATATGTACGTTTAGATATCTTATTAGATTTTAATAATAATCTGAGTACTTTTAAATCGATCACAATAAAAAAGAAAATAAGTATCTTCTGTGTTTCTTGATAAAAAATACACGACGCGAGGAAATTACAAATCTGGCTAATAAAAAAAGAAAGATAAATATGCATATGTATTTAAATATTTTATTAGATCTTGATAATCTGAACATTTTTAATCTGATCATGATGAAAAAGAAAAGAAATATTTTCTTCTTATTTTAAAAAAATGCGCGATATAAAAAAATTCAAATCAATAAAGAAAGAAGATAACTACGTGCACTTAAATCTTAATAATAATCTAAATAATACTTTTAAGTTGATCTTAATAAAACAGAAAAATTTTTAATTATATCTTTTATTAAGAAGACGCACGTGATGGTACGAAAAAATTACAAGTCCAGGTAAAAAAAGAAATATCTTATTAAAATTAATAATCTAAACATTTTTAAGTTTATAATAAAAGAAGAAAAAAGGATGTTCTTCACGTTTTTTTTACTGTGAAAGTGCACAAAAAAATTGCAAGTCTAGATTAAAAAAAAAAGATACTCGACATTATCGAATTTGCGATTAAGTGAATCACAACGCGTGAAGGAATGAGTTTCTCGAAAGTAAACTTCAGGATCGGATACCACAACGACGACAGGGTGCGGAGTCGATTTATTCAACCGGCATTCCACCAGTTGCACGCTCGGAGGGAGGCCCGTTTCCCTCCGTTCTTCTCTCTCTTTCTCTTTCGTCCCTTTTCGAGCCCTTACAATCGCCACGCACGACCGCCACCCTGTTTCCCTTCCACATGTAATGCCCCTGCCTCTCTCGTCTCTCCTTTCCTCGCAGATGCGTCGTAGCCGCGCGTAGAATAGCACGTAAACGCGCGAGAGACGGAGTCGACGTCAAGGATGAAGATGGAGAGAGAACGCAGGTCAAAGGGTGAAGGGGGGAAGTCTCTTACGTTTCATGCACGCGCGCGCGCGCGCGCGTATGACTCATGCCTTCATGAATGGAAGGTTCTTCTGGTCTCCTGCTGTTCGGGCGCTCTGGTTCAATGGTCCACCGGAAACGCCTGGTTACACCCTGTTTCCGTCCATGGGCTCGCTACTACCTACTTGCCGCGAAATAACGGAATGAACGCAACGGAACGACCGGAAGAAGAACGGCAGGAAGCGTGCCGCCGGCGTAATCGTGGAAATTAACCGACGATCATCGTGTGGATCTGCGATATTGGCACAAAGATTGGCGTGACAACTTTGAGTTATTTGACTAAATTGCGTTCAAGGGAAAGAGGATGTTTCTAAACAATTAATGGAGGGCAGTACTCTCGACATTCTTTGATCAATGTTAAACAAAGAGCCTGCTACTAAGAGACTATGCAGACAACGTAAAATAATATGCGATGCTCTGCACAATCAAAGATACAATTATTCTAAATGTGGCAATCTCTCGCTTAAACCTGGCCCTTATTATTTTAAACCTGTTCCGTGAGCTTTCCGACAGTACAGATAAGAGAGAAAAACTGGAAACAACAAATGTCGCCGATACTCACCGATGAAATCGAACGCTTCCTCGAAGTACTGCTTGAGGTTCTGATGGCCGGAGTCCGAAGCGGGTATCTGCCTGTACGTGATACCCCGTTCCTCGTGGTAGCCGGGCAGCTGTGAGGTGACGTTCAGCACCCGGGTGGCGCCGAGGGCGCGCAGTAGCTGCAGATCGGCGGCGTCCCGGCCGTTACCGAGGTACAGGAACGGCAGCACGCGGGACGCCGGGTGGCTGTCGATGTCGGCCGGCTGTGGGGTCGGCGGGCCAGAGATGCTGAGCACGGGACAGCCTGGACCGGGACTCGTGCAGCCGCTCACCGTCGTCGTCGACGGATCGGCGACGGCGGCGGCGGCGGCAGCGGCAGCGGCGGCCGCGCCGTTCGGTAGCAGCGTGTCCTCGCATAGCTCTCGGTGCCGTTTGTGAAACTCCCGGTGTCCACCTGAAACATTCGATAATTAATTAGTGATGGACATATCGATATGTTATGTATGTGTACCGATTCAATTATTGATCCTAATTTATGGATTATAAATAAAAAGAAAAATACCAGACGATATCTTTTAATTTCTTGTCTAATTGTTGGATATGATTATTGTTTGTTGATTCCACAAGTAGGTCGTCTTCGTCGAAAACAATTCCACGACTAAATTGTTTCGCACGAAGCGAAAATTGACGCGAACAAAGCCGGATGTACTTGCTTTCGAACGTACACATATATGGAACATACATAACGCTTGCCGTCGATAAACAATGAGTACATGGTCGGTCACGATTCTATATCTGTTAGAAATAACTGGGAGAAACGTCGTCAAGCCAACTTATATTGATTAACTCGGATATATACGTTCCGCGTGTTCCGAAATAATTATAACTCACGCGTGACGATCTCGCCCTCTATTTGCAGGTGACATACTGTATAATGATCATTTAGAGAATCATCCTTTATAATTTGCGGATTTTTACAAATATAGATGTTTTTTCCTTTTTATGAGAAATATTGGCGGAATAATGTGACGCCACATTAATCTTACGTGGCATCGTCAATTTGACATTATCTCGCGTTGTTTCTAGTTTAATCATTCATTTGTGTTTGGAAAGGTGCATGATAACTCTAAACCGCTTTATATGCAAGTCAAGATAAATATTTAATGAATGATCGATCAGGTAAATTAATTTATTGATTTGCTGGATTATAAACGCGTGTCGTAACGTAATAATAATGCCTCGTCTACAGATAGGTAGTTAAAAATTTCGAAGATTTCAAGAAATAGATGGAATATAAGACTTCAAACGTTCAGCCGCGCGCTACGATTTAGAAAGCTTGACATTCAAACATTTTAAGAGTTGGAATTCTAGAAACGTGAAGTATCTGGAAGAGGATCTAAGGATACAAGAAACGATCGGACTCCAGAACCTAAAGATGCAAAGATCCAAACCTCAATTATTTCAAGATTAAGCAGCCAAAACACTCGAACAGATTTCGAAGCTTGGGACGAGAGAAGCGATAAATTTCCGTAAAGAGCTTTGAAAATGGATATCCCACGAGTGGAAGATTCTTTACGATCAACAAAAACGGAGAACGAAAAGATCTACGTCATAGTTGTTGCGCATACTACAATTAATAGTAACGCAACTATTTTTTTTTATGTTTCGTGGAATGTTAATTACATAAAACGAGCTTTTAGCTTACGTCTTTTATATTTCGAGAGAATGAGACCTCGGAAATGTGAAGAGACTTCAAAATGCCCGTGTACGTATCTGTATTGTTAGAAAATAAAAAGCGCCACACCGTCTTATGGATCCTCTTACGTAAACGCCAATTGCAGGAGTCGCAGTGGCGAGATGCAAGATGAATTTCAGCGGGTGATGCCATCGTCTGAAGACGACCGGTTCGCGGACAGCGATACGGATAAGGGATGGGATAACGCGACGGCGCGGAAAAAAATGGGCGGAAAGGAAGAAACGACCGGCCGAGAATAAACGGCGGCGGATAAAAATAAAGGAACGCCGTGGACGCGAAAAGGAGAGAGAAGGCGAGGAAGAAATGTGGGCTAAAAGTGTCTTCCTCTCCTGACCTGCGGCTGCTAAGGCCTGGCCTGGCTCAACGATGACTCACTCGTTAGCCCCTCTCGTCCTCCCAATCCCCCGGTCGGTTGGCTCTCGCGAAGCGGCCACCAACCCCAAACTGTCGTCGCCAATCATTATTCCAACGTTGGCAAAGCTCCTTTCCGATTTCAAATCCAGCTCGCGATCGTACATGACTAATACTACGCGAAGCGGTCTATGTTTTGAAACGATTTTCAGAAATTTCTCGAAATTAGGAGGAAGCTTCGCCGATATTGTTGCTCCGATATTGGCAAAAGTTTCTCCGACTTTACGATCTCTAATCGAGACGTATTGTCGCAAGATATGAGTTACATGAGTAATAAAACACCACCTTTGGAAAATGATCCTTTAGAGGAACACATGTATATATATATATATATATATATGTATATATATATATATAATTTCTATTCTGCGACTTCCATTGGTCTAGTTTCCATATGTCTAGCTTTCGCTGATCTATTTTTCATGCTACGATGCCACATATTATTAATACAGCGCATTCTCGATAATTCCTGTAGTACAATAAAATAAATCGCAATTTTTTCATAAATTAAATACCAAAGCTATTTCGGTATAATAATTAGGCTTCGTTTCAATTCGGGAAGTTAATATAAAATTTTAAAGCGACGAAAAATATCAGATATAAATAAAACATCTGCGCTCAAGGATAATTATTTTATTAAATTTTTAGTGATATCAAATGTTTGTTACGAGTAATAGCTGATATATTTTATAAAAGTAAGAAAACAAATTTAATTATATATTGTATAGTGTTATAAAAAATATAGATTTGAAGAGGAAGTTGAACCGAATATAAAGATTAAACGATCAAAGTGAGAGAAATAACGCGAGAGTCGCGATGATCGTTACGGAAAAGCCAAATGTGGGTTACTTTATTTAGGTCGGTACCGTGATCGAGATGGTGGTGCGATTTACACGGCGATCGCGCAACGGTCGTCGCACCCGATGGAAATCCTGTTACTCAAACATCACGTTCTTAAGCAAGGATCCGAAACAGTGTTTCGTACGCGGCAACGAGAACGCTTACAGCTTGTGGAATCTAAGTTTTTGCTGATACCGAGAATTTTTGCGATTATACTTACGATAGGAAAAGGAAGCGCGCCGAGCACGACCGAGCGGCGCGAGAAATACCCGATGAAAGCAAAAGTGATCGAATATTTACACAAAGTGTTACAAAATTATTGGCATTACATTAAACAAAGTTGAAAGAATTAAAGAGCGCGATTAATTTGATGATCGAGCTGTGCGCAATAAAGAGTTCAAGGGATCCTTTTATTAACCGAAATTCTTGGCTAACTTTTGCAGAAGTTTAATTTACGAAAATGATATCTCTATTTTAATTTTTTCATTAAATTGGGAAACGATACATGATTTAATTTCTTCTATTTTTTAAGAAGCTAGCATGAAAATAGTTTTAGAATACTTTGTGCAAAAGAAACGTAAAATGGGACGATCAATGATTTTCCGCAGTCGTACATAGTGTAAACGTATACAGGCAAGCATTTCGCGATTAATAATAAAATTTAAATTACACAACATTAAGGTAATAAATAAATATAATAATTAAATAAATAATTAAAGCAAAATTAGTTAAATAATATGAATTATCCTCTATGAGTTGCATATGTTATTTAAATATAGCAATGTTTTACTTTTTAATTACAATATTTTTAACTTGGATCAATATTTAGCTTGAAAAATCTGTCATTTTTAATACTAAATTTATAACAAGATTTATCTCATCGAATTTTTCCTACGAAAAATCGAGTCTTAATTTGTCAAGGACGGAAAAAACGATAATTTCGCATGCATACAGATCTGAAAGAATTTCTTCTAGAATTTGAAGAATAACGTGTCTAAGGATGAAGAGATCAAATCTTTTGTATAAATTTTTAAACACAAGGTCACAGATATAACTTTTACCGTAGGAATGTCGGAACTTAAAATCAGTTTAACCACGAAAGCACATGCTTTCTGGCTTTCCTCATTAATCCGAATTTTATCTCCTTAAAATTTGAATGCAAATTCTACTATAAATACTATACTGAAAATAATAAATTCAATATTTAAACTGATATATATTTTGCTTTGGAGAGACATAAAATGCTGGCCAACTCAGCCAATACATTTTTCTTTTATCTAGAAAGGCTAAAGCAAAATAATATCTACATTCCTTCGGGTCAGGTGACATCATCGAGACGATGATTCAGGAATACGAAACCGAAATGGTAATCGCTTAATAATGACAATCAAGGAAACAGATGAACAAATTAACGAAGAATGCGATATGATTGAGTAACAAAAGGAAATCCTCGTTTAATCACAGTCAAACGACCAATAATCCCAAAAAATTACTCAGCACTGACGCAAGTTTATACTTTTTTTGTTTTTATTTACCGCAAGAGAGAACCCCGAGGGACTTCCCCGCCGACGCGATGATGATGTCACGCGTGTGTTTTACGCGCGCGTAAAATATCTATATACGTATTTTAAAAAAATTTTATATACATATGTGTGTCAGAAAATAAAAGGGATGGGCTCGTAATTGAAGGGATTAATTCAACTTACTCCAAGAATCAAGATTCTCGAACGGCACCAGTCGGAGCACGAGACAAGGTGCGCCCTTCCTGATCCTCATTTTTTTTTTAATTAATCCTGGACGCAGATTAATCTTCCCCCGGCCTCACCGCACCATTTGACACAGAATTCAGTGAAACGGACAATCCTCGCGCTACCCAAGGGCACGCCAGTTGGACGCTCGTGCGCGCGAGATATATTTTTTTTTTCGGAGCGCTCTCTCTCTCTCTCTCTCTCTCTCTCTGTCTCTCCACCTCGTTTCTTCGAGCGAGAAGCGCTAACCACGACGGTACCACGATTGGCGGGAGACTGCGAGCTGAACGGCACGAGAGAGTTTACATGAGGCCCAGGCCGCCGGATGAGTCACCGTACGGCACGTCGATTGGCCGGCCGTCACCGTAGCCGCCGTGACGTTCGTGAATCGCGGCCGAGCGTTCCCGAGCGTACGCGACGTGACGGCGAGCGTGTACCAACGATTCTTTACGCGTGCCGCGCCGTAGCGACGCGGCCAGTTGATTCTTTCATGTACTGATATACCGGGTGACCCGCCAAATGCCACGCTGCTACCACACATTTGCGTCTTCTTGCGACCATCGTATTTGATGTCTCAAATTTTGCGAAGGCAGTATCTTTCATAAAAGGAAAGATCAAGGACCTAAGCAGAACGGCTGACTTATCATTTCAAGACTCTGTTTAATGATTTAATCTTTGTTTTAAAGTAAAGCACAATACTGTCTTATGCCTCAAATCTTAGCGTTTCGCTATCTGTATTCATAAGACTTTAGACATAAGACAGTATTGTGCGTTACTTTAGGAAAAATAGTTAAATCATAAAACAGGTCTTGAAATGATAAGACAGACATTCTGCTTAGGTCCTGAAGCCAGATCTACAATAGGTGTGGTAAGCTTTAAGCTGTAAGAAATTGACCAATGACAATCAATTATTCTTCTCATCTTCGTCTGTGATTGTTCAATTTTTTAAAAGTTAAAGCTTACTACACCTATTGTAGATCCTGGCTAAGGCGAGAGGACTTTTGCATAACACATAAAGGCTCGACTGCACCAACGTTATTTCGGCTTTAAGTGAGATGTGCGTCTTTATTTATTTAGAAAGAAAGATGAAGACACATGTTTAAGTTTCGCTTAAAGCCGAAATAACGTTGGTGCAACCGGGCCAAAGTCTTGTATCCACGATGCTAGAACTCGGTCCGAGATCTCGATCAGAGAAATTCGTAGCCATTCAATTTTCAGTTTTTACGGAAAAATGGCAATTTTATTGACTACACGTTTCTCGAATCGAGATCTCGGACCGAGTTCTAGCATCGTGGACACAAGGATTTATGCAAGAAGTCTATATTCTTGCTTTACTATCAATGGCAATTATTAATGTCAATTATTTTTAATAATTATTACTGACAATTAATTTTTGTTTGTCGGAGAAGAATTTCAAGTTCTCGAGATCCGTCCTCGGTTTCATAAACCTCTTCTACCATAAATGATTTAAATATTAAATCGTTACGTCGTATTCTCGTCATCGGATCTCAACGTCGTAGATTGAATCAGATAATCGGATGCGTTCGGATTAAGTCTGCGGATTCGAGCTCCGAGAACGAATGATCTAAAGGTTTAAATATTGGAAGATCTAAGCATGGAAATTCCTTCGATGCCAATGACTAACCGCTTAGAGCGAAACGTTTATTATGCTTCCGACAAAACGTCATCCTGCTTTTTCTTTTTACCGCGATTTCAAGGTCTTCCGCGAGATGCTGGATCACGATCGGTGCGATCAAGGATCCGTATGATCGCGTCATTGCGTATACACGAGCGACGTTGCGCGGCTCCAGATCAGAATTCGTAAACCTTTCCGGCATGCACGTTTCATGTAAGTGACACACGCTATATATTTAGATTCTTGAATCCAAATTCCGCGATCTCTTAGGAAGAATGCGCGAATCTTGATACTCTTCCCTAGATCACTCCCTAATTACTTCACCTATTCCTCCCTAATTCGATTTTTATCTCTCTCAATATCAAAAGAATACTTGTAAGAGCTAGAATTAATAATTATTATAATTATTAGTCTATAGGTGATTTATGCTTTCTGAAGAGATATTAAAATCTTTTTTTTCAAACAAACTTTCACAATCTTGGATCTTTCAATTATCGCATCCTTTGAGACTTCAGGGACTTTGAGATACTCGAAGTTTTCTTTCTTCAGAACTCTTGAGATTTTTCCGTCCTCGAATTCTCAAGTTCACGGATGTTCTCAGATACTTCTTAAATGCTTAGAGTAGTTTAACGAAAGCCGGAAAACGTACAACAGCTACATTCTATTACTAGGAAGTTTTGTCCGTTTTTCCTCGTCGATGAAAATATTTATCAAGAATAAATTTTAGACATTCCAACGCATGTAACACGATGCTTTTACAAATGTGTGCCTTCGCAAATTAAACCTGATTTCTATCCATCTATAAGGATTTGTTGATCTTTAATGCTCTAATTTGTAGTTGCTACTATCAATAAAATTTCACAATAAATCTATATATTTAAGACTTCAATGAGTAAATAGCTATCGATATCAATTTAATAAATAGCTATCTATATCAGTAAATAACTATATCAATAAATAGCTATATATATCAATTTAATTACTTAACTAAATAACTATAAATCTATACTTACTATATTTAATTAACAAATTGAAGTAAATATTAAAAATCTAAAAGATAACTTGTTATAACTTTGAGAAACCTAAAATCCCTAACTTAAAAACTTCAAATATCAAGCATTCAGATTTTAGTCTTGTAATTAAATAACATAAATCCGTGATGAAACTATTATAAGTCAAACGGCGGATTCGCGACGACAATTATCGCAGTCCTTTCGAGTGACCGATCGTGAATTTATTTTAGACGCGAGAAAGTGCAATGACAAAATTAACAGACCCGACACTCGCCAACTTGCGCATTTGTTTTCACGACTATGCACTAAAATACAACGAACGTGAAGCGAGTGCCAATTCATTATTACACCGCAGAATGACGTACAATTCCCGAAAGATAAGATCTGCGTAAGTATCTACGCAGATACACAGGTGGAGAGAGAGAGAATGAGAGCGGGGAGAGAAGATTACGATATAATATGAATCACTGGCGCTTAATAAAAATTTTGTTTACAATATCCCGCTTACAACGTGACAAGCGAATATCCAGAATCGTACATATAGATTACGGACAGACGCTTACTCTTAACAGCTACCGTTTTACTGCGCCACGCATTTGTTCCATTGAAAATTATTATGCAACCGCACATCAGTCAAAGGATTATTTTAATGACTAAGCAGGTTGAATAGTTTTACGACAAATGACTCGGAAGAGACTTTCGGGGAGATTCTTTGAAGACAGCTCGAATCTCTCTCCCTCTTCTGCGCAAAAAATTCTTATCGACAACGTTTAATGTATTGCGACGTAGTTGCGGCTGAGAGCGGAGCCTCGATATCGTGCAATAGGTGGATATGTAAGACGCGTCAAATCGGAAGCGTATGCACGCAACAATATACTGTCGTACACGCATCATAGGCGTAACGACAACAATAAAGCGGCAGCTCGCGAGTGTCACGCGTCACGCGCGCAAGGATGCGCCACCAAGACGTCCCGAGCAC
Source organism: Tetramorium simillimum (assembly GCA_011636635.1). Taxonomy (NCBI): domain Eukaryota; kingdom Metazoa; phylum Arthropoda; class Insecta; order Hymenoptera; family Formicidae; genus Tetramorium; species Tetramorium simillimum. The sequence goes on along the minus strand of VBVQ01000006.1, from coordinate 36,582 downwards.
GCTAACGCAATCATAAACACGACGTATTTTTTTTTTTTTTTTTGCGAGCGCGGAGAAGGCACGTGTGTGTCTTTACGATTACGGCGCGGAGAGGGTTAATCGTCTTTCCGCGAGAGATGATGGATTTTCACGTTCTTCCCCCCCGGCTCGAAACGCCGTTTCCAATCGCACGTCACACGATGACCAATGGAAGGACGCGTGTCGAACATATGCTCGTAAATGTCGTTGATATCGACGCCCGATGCGGTTGAGCGTGACTCATTGTCGGAGCACTACGCGCGGCGACCCTGAGTTACGGATCGCCGTGTCGTCCGCGTTCGATCAACGCAGTCACTAACTATCTTTCAAACACCATCGATCCTCACCCTTCGCTCCGCGATGACACCGTTGAATTCTACATAAAGCGCGCCGTTGTTAACGTTCTCCTTTGTACCCACGAGTTAAAAGAGAAGGAAAAAATGTTCTTCCCGTAGAAATTTTTACACTGCGCAGAGTGAAAAATCCGCCCGCAGAAACTGAGTCCTTCGAAATAATCTTCTATTCATTAGCGTTAAAAGAAAATAATTAAAAATAGGTAAATTACTTTTGCTAAGCCTAGTCCTACTAAAATAATGTTTCTCGAGGTTCTCTCATTTTCAAAGAACTCAAAGTGACTTTTTAACTGAAAATATAAATTTTTCTGACTAAAATAGCTATTATCAGTTTCTTGTACAATTACGTCAATATACATTTATCAATTTGTAAATCTTTTACCGTTATGATAATGATATAATGACGTTCATCTTTTTATATGCAGGATGTCCGAGGCTTTCCTTTTGTCTGTGTCTTCCCTAATCATCTTGGTTTTGTTTCCTTTCATGCAGAATAACTGCATAGACAAAAGGAAATGTGGGTAACCTAAAGCGTCCTGCGTATTTATTTAAAAAAAACAGAAAAACTTATGAGAAATGCTTATCCGACAGAAATAAGTAAAATTTCAATTTATTAAGAAAATGTAAATCTAAATGCACAGGGATTTTCTTTTTAGAAAAAAATTAAATTTTAAATTAAATCTTATTATTCCAATATTTCCCAGAATATCGTGATAAGATGCTTGAATATTCCTTATTAAAAATTTCTTAATAATTAGAATTTATTGATGCTAATTTTCTGTGAATTCTATAGTTAGTTTCTAATCTCATTAGATTTTGATTTTCTGAGAGAATTAAAAAATTCTAATGCTTTCATTAAAATTCTAAAGCCTTAAAAATTTTAGTCCACTCTTATCTAAGAATTAAAAAATTTGTTTCTCTTTATATTTTAAAGATTCTTAGCTATTAAGGACAATCGATTTCAATAGGATCTATTTTTCGTTCTTTTTTTTCTTTTCTTTTCAGTAAACCTTCAGATATGCGACGTATTTTTCTATGAATTTCCAAAGTATGACGCAAGTGTATATATTGTCATCGGTGCATCGGACTAAGACCTTCTGCTGATTACTATGACTAAGCGTACGTGTTTGCAATTAGTCGTACGAATTCGGGAAGTACTACGCTTTCAAGAACTTAAATCGCCGTAAAGAGGCTGACGTCACCTAATCGCCAATTGTAGGCGTTATTACGACAATAAAATCGGGATGTATTCTCGTTCACGGCGCGCGGATGATATTATCATTAAAAACTTAATCGACACTCCGCTATCTCGTCCTTTCGCGGACTGATACGCGGACAAAGAAAGAGCCCCAGATAAATCACTAAGCGAGTCACGGCAATATCGTAACTTAAGTTCTAACGCCGGTGCGAGAGTCGATCAATAATTTTCCACGACTTCACGGGCAATCTGGCTAATGGCGGTGTTGCTACAGGCGTGAAATCGTGACGGCACGGGCGAGGAGGTGGAGAGGAGGGCGCGTCCGGGGGTGAATACGACTTGGCAGAGATGCTGTCCAAGGATCATCGCGTGGATTCGGCCGCGGGCCTTATTTTGGGCTGACGGACGTGGCGCGGGGAGCGCTACACGCTGTCTCCGCTCCCGCCACGAATAACCCGCGGAATCATACCGACCGACTGACTCATCTGCGTGAAACGTAGTAGGAAACCATAGCACGACAGCGGCACGGCTCGCTTGTTCACTCGCTCGCTCGCTCGCTCTCGTCCAGTCTCAAGGAAATTCCGACGAGTTCGAAGGACGTACGGTCGCTCGTTTTGTCTTGTCCGCGTGCTCGCGCTGATTCATCTCGCGCTAATAACCCCACGTGACCCTCATTTCTTTTTTTTTCTTTTTCTCTCTCTCTCTTTCTCTCCCTTCCTCGTCTTTCTCTCTCTCTCTCTCTCTCTATCTCTCTCTCCCCCTTTCTCTCTAACCCTCCGTCTCCCTCCTTCCCTCTCTCGCATCCGATATTTTCAGAGGGAATCCGAGTCAATGACCGGATGTCTGAATGTGTTGCTCGCGATGGCCGATTAACACTTCGAGCCTGTGGCGATGGTGGTACCGCATTACAATGTCGTGGTGTAAGGTACACATTTGCAGGTTGCCACATTTGGAGTTTGCTATGTTTAACTTTGCTGAAATTCGACAGAGAGGACGAAGCCGCTCAAATTAGACGCGAGTCTTGCAAAACACGGTTTTATTAGGCGGAAATTTACGGATCGTTTGTGATTCGTTTCAATCTGTCTCATTAGGCTAAATCAAGAGTACTCTCTGTTTCTTGTACATTTATGGATTGCTAAAGTTTACAGCGCATAACAAAAACGGAGCAACGACAGCTAAGTAATAAGCAAACAGATTACTCACAGTCGAACATTCCCGGAAAGGTAAGCTAGATCGAGAAAGCAATTGGGCAACTTTTTTTCATTGTTTAGCGCCTAAATATTTTCGTGTACCCGTAATCTTTATCATTTTCTATGATTCATTAATTTATCAATCGATGTTACGTTCATTATAGTTAAGTCACTTTATTTTTGTTGTTTTTTTTTTGTGTGCTACGTGTGCTTCAAGTCTTTCAACTTTAAACACTTGGTTTTGGAATCTTATACCTTAAAAAAAATTATAATATATAATCTTATAAATATATTTAAATAACCGACTGTATAATAGACTAAATTCAAAAATTTTTTCGTTAAATTATTAAATAAATATTCAGATAAATATTCATATTTTAGTTTATAATTTTTTGGATTTCCTTGATCTTTTACAATCTTATAACATGTATTCGGTGTCGCGGTAAGAATTTTATTTTTCGTTTTGTAATAAGCCAGCAGATAACACATCAGTAGAAACATTAAAGCATTAGTACGTTATAACACGCATCGTATCATTAAATGCGCTGTTTACATTTTTCAGAGAAGAATATGCGGATATACTGTAATGAATCGGTTTTATAATCTTATAACTCTATTCTGACCGCCATTCACTTGTTGTATACAAATGTATACAACAAGTAAAAAATAATTGAATATGGAACGATAGAAACAAGAAAATACTGAGCGCGCGAATAGAACGAAACCTTCTTACGTGAGATTTTTTGTCTTCAGAAAAATAATTTTGAAAATAAAAGAATTAATAATACCTTTTGTAATTTGTTTTAAGCTCGAATTTCAATTTAACTTGCGATTAAAATCATTCGATATATTTTAACGATTTCGATTATCACGATATGAATAAAAAAAGATTTACACTGTACTCGACATTGATAAAAAAGTTGCTGAATTTATCAATCTATGACACGCAATATCGTGAAAATTATACAAGTTTTTAAAGTAAAAAAGCAATAATTAATCCTTGAAATTCAAGTCTCTTGAAAACAAAGCGTTGTATAAAGAAAAATTTATACATTTTTCATTTATTTTTTTAAGTGAGATGCATTACGATGCGCTTTCCAAAAACTCTCGTTAGCTTGTATTATCGATAACGAAACACCCCTGTATATTATTACATCGATGTAAAAAACAAGTTCACGTGCAGTTACGAGACGCGGCTAGAGTCACCAGATACCCCGTATTTTTAGATCCTTCATCACGATCCTAGTAGTACTTGAATCACGCCGGTAGTGCACAAAGGGACCTGAAGGGCGAGGAGGTGAGGGGGACCTGGAGCGATTGTGAGCTGGACGCGCGTTAGTCATTGATACATTTTAAAGCGAGCTGTGTATCGGATGACTCATACGTAATAATCGTCATCGACAGCTGATCCAGATGCGTTGTACGTTGTTCTGAGGCGCACGCTCCCCCTCGATTAGACCACCTTCTCGTCGCACCCTTAAACGGAAGGGGGATGAAAAAGCGGCACAATGGAAAAAATACAGCAACCCTCAGGCTTCAGAGAGCGATGACTAATTCATTAAGCTGCGAATTCGGCTTCATTTATTGACTCTAAATACTCCGAACCGTTTGCTCATACAGTAAAAATATATAATTTAAATGTTTTCATAATGAGATTATTATTCAAGTTAATCATAAATTTATTATTATATTATTTATATAATATTCATTTCATTAATTTACTTATTTATTGTAAAGTTGTGAATTTTATATATTTCATCATTTTTCATTTTTAATTTTATATTAGTTTCAATTATTAATTATTAATTAATATCAATTTGTTATTATTAAAAATAATTTATTCATTATAGTCTTATTATCGCCAATCATATTCGTATGACTTTGAATGTCCTCATCTCAAAATATAGTTATACTACAAAGTTCTAAAAGTTAAAACTTTTAAAACTAAAAAAATATAGCCATGAAATAATTGAAATCAGTTAGACTAATATTATAAATGACATATTGCAATTTTGTTATATATATCTGTGTAATTAAACAATAGCACATTTCACTATTGTTGAATAGTAAAATAAATAGCTTCTAACGATCGGATTCTTATAATGAGCTATTAGAAAGTGCCTGCGTTCAACGAATACAAAATACAATGTTTCACGATGATGCGCGATCTTGCAAACGGACGCAACCGTCGTTCCGCTTCGTTCCTTTCAAGTCTTTATTCGAGCAATTTTTCAGTCTCTTTCTCAAGCGAAAGTTGTGCCGCCGCGATCGCGGCGCGGAAGGGCGGACGCACCTGAAAGGGTTAAGGTCGCAGCGATAGGAGAATCTCGTAACCCGCGCAAGTGACTCACATCTAAATGTCCCGAAGGAGAGAGAGGAGACGCAACGGCGACGACAACGCAGGGGATACGTTATGCAATCGTGATTTTGACATATGGCCGTTCGTGCGCTTAGCTAGCGTAAACATGCCGTAGGGTCGATATACACGGTGACTCATGCTTTCAACGTCGTAGTCAGTTGTCGTTGCCGTCGTCGTCGTCGCCGTCGTGCCTGCCGTCGTCGTCTGAGAAAAATGCGATCGGGACCGACCGGGAGAGACCAGACGCGCGCATTAGCCTCGCCAAAACGAGCCACACGATGCTTTGCTCTCGTTGTTTATAGGCGGCCGCGAATCGTTACTAATTATGTAATAACCAGACGCGCTGTCAAGAGTGATGACTGTGTGCTCGTTATTCAACAATTGTTGAATAACGAAACGAAGAAATGCCTAAGAGTGATAAAAAAATAAAAATGCACATTTTATATACGTATTAATGTTATTATTCCCCTCTCTCAAATTTTTTTCGCCATTGTGCCTTTAATCAGTTTGTTAATTTTTCTAACAATATATCTCTATAACATAAACTATATTCATAACGAATATAATTATATACAAATAAATTTGCGATTCCGCGGATTTTGGAATACGAGAATTAAAAGAGAGATAAAAGTGTAGGGACTTAAGCCTAACGCCATTGTATTTTTAGTTTCTTTGACATCGATCCATTTTGACCGGCGTGACACGCAATATTATTTATTTCCTTCGACTTCGAAAATTTTATCGCCGCGCAGCGTTTACGATACCGTTATCGCGTTACGTCGCAGGCTGAAAATCACGTGGCCATATTTAGCGAGCGAGTGCGCGAATGTGGGTTTTAATATTTAATTCGGCGCGATTAGCGTGCAAACTCTGGACAAATCCACCCGTAATGCACCGCTATAATTCATCTCTCCTGCGCGGCTTCGCGAAAACACGGCGAAAGCGCAGATCGCGGCGCGCAAAATCTGTCCGACTATTCGCGGCGTCATCTCCGACGTGAGTCACTCCTATGAATAGATCCCCACCTTTCGCCTTCGTACGCGAGCACGACGATACGAGCACGATGTCGTCGTCGTCGTCGTCGTCGTTGCCGTCGTCGTCGCCGTCGTCGTCGCAGCCGCGCGATCCGTTTGAACGGATCTCTCCATCCGCGTTCTCTTCCTCGAGCCCTCCGACACTTCTCCCAACCCCCATTATCTCGCGACATTCACGTGGAAAATGAACGAGAATATATGATTCATCTCCCCAATCTTCTCCTAATTCTCACACTCGTGTAGCGTAATTCAGATCTGCGATTCTATTGTGGATGAAAGTTGAATTTATCGTTATCCGCTCGATTCTGAACGTTATTACGTGAGAACGCAATTTAAAATTTTGATGGAGATTTTCCATATAGAGGAACAATATTTCCTTCACTTTTTAACGAATACGACCCATTTAATTTTAATATTTTGCATTTAAGTTTCCACTCGTATTTTAAATTGTGCGAAAAGCTGTCTTTCTCGAAACGTCATTCTTAAATTCTCGTGAACGGCTTTTACGTCAGAAAGACGCGCGCGGTATCTAAAATAAAATTATGCCAGCACTGTTTATACGCTGACGAGAAAGAAGTGAAGCGGAAATATGAAGTGGTTGAAAAGAGAAATAGAGAAAAAGAGAAAGCAGTGCTAAGAAGTGTAAAGCGATATTAAATCACAATTATTTTTCTTTAGTAAATATCAGCCTAAGAAAAAATTCATGCAGAAAGAAATAAAGACGATAAAGAAGTAAATTTAACCCTACCAATATTGAGTTTAGCTTTTTTCGACGGACTATTTTTAACCATGCGTCTTTCTTTATTTTAGCTTAAAACAACGCTCCGTAATAAAACAAGATTTACGAAGAAGAAGAAGAAGAAGAAAAAGAAGATTAATGATAAAAACGCGAGATTGACGGGAGCAGCAGAAAAAATTAAAAAAAAAAAAAAACAGATTGTAATTTGTAATTTGATAATAGCGTATCATAAAAAAAAAACGGGAAAAATATCAAACTGCCAAGAATTAATAGTAATGAGCGTAAAAATGGTGGCGGAGAATGATCGGCGTAAAAGTTTCGACGCGCGATTGGCGGGCCGGCAGAAATATCGCGCTCGCATCATCGTTATTTCCGAAAACCAGAGACTCGACTCCCACGTAGAGGACCGGATAGACGACAAACAGAGAGCACGCCGTGTTTCGCGGCCGCTTCTCTTTTGTAAACAAATATCGCGTTAAGAAAAAAATTATAGGGGACAGATCGGCAAGGTTCGTTAGTAGAAAACATCGTGATGATTTATCTTGAAGACCTCCCACTGATCAAAGATTCATTGTGTCGATAAATCTCAGGATTTTCAGATTACTTTGAAATTTACACTAACATCCCTTTTGCAAGTTAGTTTGTCAATTCCTTTTATCTTGTACATTAATCTTATATATTAATAGACTTGAATTGTAAAAGTTTTCAAGCTCTTTTTCAAGTTTTTTTCAAGTTCTGTACATCTTCAATAACAATGCGCAATATCGCAATATCTATTGAAAAATTTGTCTAAGATATTGCTAATATGTGTGGGTCATCCGATATCTTCGGATACCATTATCTTACCATTATCAGTCGTTCTATTTGATATCATAAGAATCGTACCTAACAAAGTTAATTTACAGCAAATATAGTAATAAAGATTTCTCATATAAGGTATATTACAGACAATAGTCTTTGAGATATATTACGTTTATCCTTTTAGTTCAACTATTCAATTTTGTTTTGCAATTTGCTTTCGGATAAGGCAATGTATATATAAAATAATTTATATATATATTCAGGTCCTCTTAAAAAGTTGTGTGTCCTTTTTCAATTAAAGAATTCAGTGCTAAAATCGCGACATTTTTTTAAAATTTGTGCAAAGTTCTTCCATCTCTACTGATTTATAAAACAGCAGATATCGGTTGAAGATACGACAAAAACCTGAAGAGTACTCACCGATGAGCAAAGCCGGCTCCCGATCATCGTCCACGAGTGCAGCAAGAACCAGGAACAGCGGGTGCTGAGCGGGCAAGTGTTCCAAGTCGTCGGTGCAATCGTCGTACACTATGACTTCCTTGTACTGTCTCTTCCTGAGCAGCTCTTTGCTCTCGCGTACGGTTGCGAGATCGGCGAGAGTGGCCTTCCCCAGCTGGAGCCTGCGTCGGTTGAAGCGATCCGAGCAGTTGACGTTGATGGCACCGCGTACGTGATTGACGTTGTACAATATAAACGGTCTGCAATCCAGAATCACTGGCGGAACGGCGGAGGGTCGTTCAAGATGCGCGAGACGCTGGGCGAGGTCGTCGGCGGTGACGACGCGGGTCTTGCTTAACACTAGCTGGCGATGAAGGCCGTTCTCGGCGCAGGGGCTGGTAGGCAGGCTGGCAGTCTCCAGTTTGCAGCGCTTCGTGGTCACCGACAAGTGCTGATGATGGTGAAGATGGTGGAGATGATGGTGATGATGATGGTGGTGGTAGAGGGGATGATGGAAGCCACGACGGTGGACGTCGTCGTCGTCTTCGTCGTCGCCGTTCGCCTCCTCGTTGATCACGATCGAGGGTGGTTCGGTGGGATTGCTGTTGCTGCTGCTGTTGTTGTTGTTAACGGCGATCGGCGACGCGGTCGGCGGTGCTGGGAAGGCGCAGGGGCTCGGGCCTGGCTCGCTCAGGCTGCGGTTCAGCACGAGCTTCAGATTGGCCCGAGGCCGGCCAGCCGATACTGGCTCGCAGCATAGCAAGGTAGACATCGAGGAGGACGATGGAATTCGGTCTTGAGGCCGTTGGTCGTGCTGGTTGTATTCGTGGTGATGATGGTGGTGGTGGTGGTGCTGGTGGTGATGGTGGTTGTTGGAGTTCACGTCGATGGTGCTTATGTCGTGGCACGGTCCTGCGGTCGGCGCTGAAACGTCAACGATCGGGATACGTCAGCAGTTTTTTTTTTTTTCGCTCCTTTCTCCTTACGTCAGTTGATACGATAGAATCTCCATATTCGCGCATTCCTCATTTGCGTGTTTCGCGTATTTCTTGCGATTCGCCATTGATTTCCACATTGACGGATCGAAAAAAATTCGCACGTTCGCAAAATGATATTAAAATAAGCGGATAAAGAGAAAAACGATCTTTAGCTTTTATTTCAATCAAGTTTGCAAAATTGTGCGACTTTTATTTTAAAATAAAATAAATGTAAATGAAAAGATATTTTTACTTCTTCGTATTATGTATCTATTTTCTTTTTTTTTTCCTTTTCTTGTTTTCACATTCTGATTTACAATAATTTCGTAAGCTTTTCAATGCTTCTAATGCCTTTGGGCTTCGAATTCTATTCAGATTCTAGATTAGAATCCGCAAACTTTTCTATTTTTTACAATTCCTTAAAAGTTACTAATCTTATCTCGACTGCGAATACTCAAAAATATGAAGGATGTTAATTTAATCAAATTGATAAATAAGTATAAAGTCCATGTGTCACCGAGTTAGAATCTTCTAACTTCCACGCAAGAGAATATATAAATAATTCAAATGCTTCAATGTTCATATTACAAGTGTAGATGCGATGCCTTCGAACTCTTCGATCCTTGCGTTCTTCCGTTCTTTTAGTTACAATTCTAATTTGGCAGTTGGATGTCGACCAATGTCCCGAGCGTTACGAAAGATCTGTTGTAAGCGACGATGTACTAACTTAGAAATTACGTGATACACCCGGGATTTGCTAGCATGTGATTTGTTTGTTTTTATAAATAACGGCGCGTACTTTAGCCGCGTGTTAGCTCCGACTTAAATTCCTAGATCCTTGGAGTTTACGGTTTACAGATCTTTGCTTTGATATCCTCTTTTTACAACTTATGAAATCATCTTAATGTATCAAAAATATGTCAAACACACAAGAGCGCAATCCAGCGAATTACTACATTATTAAAAAGAGTTTTATAGTTTCTGAATCCTCAATCTATCCAAATGTCGAAGATATTAAATTCTGGATTCAACGAAAATCATATTTCAATTACATTTGTATTATTTTTTATTTTCACATTCGTATGACTTTTATATTTTTCCTCGGATTTGAGTCTTTTCGTTAAGTTTTGGAAAGTCAATAGAATTAGATCGAATCAAATGATAGTCTGTTAGAATCAACGGCCGATTAAACGGGAAACCATCGGTTACTCTCTTTCCCTCTCTCACTCTCTTTTTCTCTCGCTCTCTCTCGCGCGACCACTCTCCCACTTCTCTTCCGCCATCGAAGTTTCTCTCCGGCCCCGAGAAGTCTTCGAGTTCGTATGAGTAAACGCTGTGGAATTCGACGCTTCGAGCGGCAAGTGAGACCCCGCGCGACTAGCGATGGGCCCGATACCCTCGCAATATCTACTGATATCTCTTGCGAATGCGGTTGTACAAAGAGGCATTATCAAACAGTTCGAGAAAGTTGCCGGAGATGCGTTTACTCACGAAAAAGCACTAGCGAATGTATTAATTTACATAAAATCAACATATGGAAACTTTTTAGAAAAGAGGACTTTGACTATCGCAATGTACATGAATGAAATGCAATATACATGTATTCAATATTGATGCAAATGAGAATATGAGAAATATTTTGCTTCGTATGTTTCCAACAAAAAATTCAACTACGATTTAACCCCAAAGCGTTATTTAAATAAATAAAATATTTATGGATTAAATTTCAAAGCCTCAAAAACCCATAGTAAATTTCCATCCAAGTAAATTTCATTTAAATAACTTCCATATTTCTCGTTTCAATTTATTTCAATAAGAGAGAAATCAATTGAAAACACAATATATACTTCTATTATTTAGTTTATCATTTGTCAATTTCTTTATTAGGCAGAATATCTGAAAAGTATTTGTGTCAAAAATAACGAAAAAAAATTCTTAAATTCACAATTAATTTCTTTTAAATAAAAAATTGAATTTTAAGGAAGCAAAAACTACAAATATTACGAGATTAATTTCCAATTAATCTTAGATATTTTTTGTGAAGGTACCGTTTTCAATCGTAGCTTTAACATCCGCGATAAACAAATCGCAAAGTATAATGAGCACGCTTACGCTAAGGGAAAGTCAGCTTAGCATTTTTTAAAGTCTGTCATTGAGAACTAACGCGATATTCATGGAACGAGTTGCAACGTAAATGAAGTAATTTATTGCCGTGTTGACTAAACTAAAGATAAAATATTCGTTTGGGACTATCGCTACTCGCAACCTGACCGGGGCATTCAGCTTACGGACAGGTGTAGCACCGACACCTGCCATCGTACGGAATACGTCGTCCTGCGTTCTCCCATTCACTCGAAAAGAATAATAATTTGTCGGGATTAATCCGGAGCCTTTTACGTTCATCTCATTATTTCAGAATAATCGTAGTATTTGCCAAATATTTTGGATTGTAGCTAGCTGTGATAAATTACTTTATATACGCACGTATATAAAGAATTTGAAGATGTGTGCACAAATTTAAAAAAGTTGAAGAATACAAGAATCTAAAGATTTGAAATTTGAATTCAAGGATCAAGATACACAGTTCAATATTTGAAGACACTCTTGAGGCTAAGATTTATCTCGATCGCCAGCTGGCTGTAAGAAATCTTACTTAAAAGTTACTTAAAAGACCCGACGATTTAAAAATACATCTCAAAAATTCTGATTTGAATTTACGTTTTAATTTACATAGATTAAAAAAATAGCGGACATCTTGATTTCTCATTTACATCACAATTATATTCTAGCAAAAGTTAAGATAGTAGCAATTAACTTACCCAACTAATTAAAGCATTTGGTATATTTGCAAACAATTAAAAAAAATACAATCACGTAAAATAAAGTTTTATATATCAGCTAGAATTTTCTCGAGCATTTCATATAATTTATTTAAATCAAATAATGGTTGGAGTTAAATTTTAAAAAATTACAAAAACTAAAATCTTTGAAAGACAATCTCCATAGAACAGAATTGTCTCTTGTTAAAAGCATCTAAAAATTAAAAGAAAATTAGATTTATTTGTGAAAAAATTCATACATTATTTATCGAAATCAGATATTAAAAATTTTAAAAGTCCCACGAAGAAACAAGTCCTAACAAAAAGCTCAAGATCTAAAAGCTTAAGGATCGGAAAAAAACCAGTTCCTTTTTTTCCACTATTGAAATTTCGTATCCAAAGAGCATCTATGTTACACTGTTTGTAGAGACTCGTGGAAAGTGTGCGAAGAGATACAGCTCAATTAAACGCCTACGTAGAAATAGAGTAATCTAACGATCGAGGCATCCCAAGTGTTTTAATTGTCGACGTACGTATCCAAGGCACTGCAAATCGAAAGATACAAGCGCATTTCAATTGCAAAATCTCGATTTATACAGATCCGGGGGAAGTGAAATGCGAGGAGACACAGACATCTCAATGGAAAACATACGTCGCCTAGGCGCTAAGTGACTGGTAAACTCGAAGAGCCAACAATCCCATGATTACACACCTTGCATCTACATATCCAGAAAGCGAGAAGTCCGGTCCGACGGCTGGAAATCCAGCGATCCAAGTGCCCCAGTTTTTTGGGTCCACAACGTTCGGGAACGGAAGAGCCCCGTGGTATGTTACATCCGTGAGCTCCCGGTTACGCACTCCCGACGCGGTACCGTCCGCGAGTATGGGATCTTATCTCTATCAGGGAACCGGGAGAGAGAGAGAGAGAGAGAGAAGAGGGAGGATAAGGAAGGGAGGAACGCGGTGGTGACGGATCGTCGGGGATGACGTCACGGGTCTCAAGAGAGCGCGATCGCGCGGACCCGGGGGGCCCCGCGAGGCTCACGTCGGGCCAGCATGCTCCCTGCGGGAACGGGGCGAATGCGCGAGGTGTGCGACACACGGGAGATCTACAGCCGCGGGAGCGCGATCGATGCGGAATCCCCTGCCAACGGCCGGCGAGCGAAGACTGAGGAGAAGCCTGGCTCGCCGCTGAAGCGCGGCGCGGTACGACGGCGACGACGACGAGTCCGCCGGCGACGAGGAGAGCGGAGAACATTCGAGGAGAGTGGAGAACGCTGCCGGCGCGACGGAGGACGGGGGTCACCGCCGGAGTTCTGCGCAGGAGCGTAATTTAACCCCTCGTACCAAACCTAACGCACATCGCGACGCACGTTTTAAACCTTTAGTGCGCTAATTTTTTTTTCTTGGAAAAATAGTATTTGTAAATATGGTGTTTCGTAAAAAAAAAAAAAAGCGTAAAATGCAATTCTATCTAGAGATTCGTGCTTCTTTCGATACCTGTAGAAGCGCCATGTTAGTTCCGAAATTTTCGCGAACGGAAAAAGGGAATGTAGGCTTTCAAAAGCTTTATTTTTCCTCAAAAAGATCAAAAAGAAAAATTATTCAAATGTACAAAATTTACAGAAGACGTGCGATTGTTATGTGCCAAAAATGATGTACTTCAAAGAATTCTTCCAAATGTGATTATTGATAAAATAATATATGTACAATAAAATTTGATGCTAAACACGCAGCATTTTATATACTTGCTCTCTCCCCTATTTTCTCTTTTGAAAGTGTTGGCATAGAAATGGCACAGTCTAGCTTTATATCTTTCTTTCAAGGAACTTTTTTAAAAACTTGTAATGGAAAATGCCTGTCTTGACAAAGTCTTGACAGAGTTTTGCCATTATAAGTTGATACCCTCGAGTATCCATGAATAGAAATTAATTCTACAAAGTTTTCAGATAAATCTTCCATCAATTTCTTCAATACAATACTCGATGAAATTAAATATCAAATTATGATTAAATGTCTTGAAAGTTTTAAAGTTACTTAAGGAACGTACGATATCGATATATTATTTGTAACTAAATAATGTAAAGATGTCACCGAAGTTCAACTTTCATCTCAACTTGAATCACCTTTCTATTCCGTCTTTCTAATTTCAGATTTATTTCTTATTTTAAAAGAATCTTTATATATGAATTTTGAATTTAAATTTGACTTTTGGTGTTAAAATCATAACTGCAAACGATTGAAAAAAAATTATCTGTTGTAACTTTTATTTTTATGTTACACTTTATTTGTATTTAAATTTAATTTTATCATTAATTTTCAATTTGATTTTCACATAGATATATTTCATAAATGACTCTTAGATTTTTGTGTCTATGATTTATTTCTTGTATCTTGAAATACGGGCTATTTGAAAATTTTCGAGTATCAAACTTCTCGGAAACGCGCTGTATTCCGCGAGTAAAAATCCTCCGAGTCCTAGAACTGTCTAAACTTTCAATTTCCGGATTCTTTCGAGTTACGATATGCGCTCGTATGCAATATTGGCTATCGGCAATGACGAAAAGGAGAAAAAAAAGGAAGTTCTGCGCCATCGTGCGTGCAATGCGCAACGCGCGCGCGATGACTCATCGAGCGACGGCGCAAGCACAGGCGCTTCACGTGTGTGCACACGCACGTATTGTGTACACTTGTACGTTCATACGACCGGTGTCTCGAGATATACATTACGCCACAGCGACACTGCCGTACCGAGAAAAGAGTTCCTGGCGCACGCTCGATCGATGTCAGTCTCGGTATTTTGAATATTAATAGTATCACTAAGATCGCGCGTGAGAACTATAGCAATGAAGCGTAAAGGGGCTTCCACGTGATCGATTAATATTAATCGCGTCTTGAATATTAATATCGAATGGTCTCACCTGGTTCTTCATTCGCGTCAATATTTTTTTGCTTTCCGCGCTAGTTTATCAAACTTTTTTAATCTCCGATTGCGAAAAAAAAACCTGTAATTCTTTTTACTTTGATATTTTTCTGAATAATAATGAGTAATCATGAACGTCGTTGAGATATTTGCAAGTGTTCCGTATAAGGAGAGATTGAAAAAAGTTGTCCAAGCAAGACGTGGCTAAAGAGAATTTCTTTCTTGCTAGGTAACTTCGTATCAAAATTTGCATTGTGTTTGCTTACAGTGACAGCCATTACTCAAGCTTACGCAAACGAGTGATATGATCTATAATATTGTCAATCAACTACAGGAAACGATTATAAATCTGAATGATGGATTAATTGGATCCGGAAGTAAAAACTGCAAACTCAAAAACTAGAAACCTAAGAAATCTTTATCTAGAACTCTGCAAAAAATTTCAGGATTCAATAAAAATTCAAATATCCCAAATATTTGTGACATAACTCTTTTTCGCTTACATTTTACACACGTCAAATTAGAAACTCAAAAAAACTTTCAGAGAAATATTTTCAATCTGTTTTAGTTACGAACTCGAAAATTACCACAAAAATGGCCAATGCCAACATTGCGAACTCTTTGATGAAGAAAATAAACATAAAGATATTTCTTGTCAGCTAACAATAAGTAAAATAGGAAGGTAAAAAAAGCTGTTTAAATACGGAGAATCTAAAAGTGTTATAGAACGGAAGCATAAATAATTGCAAGTAGTGTAAAGAAGCAGCTATTGGCCGTGTTACGGTCTCTCAGTTTGCTCGATAGATGTAGATCAATTATTTGTCAATTACGTACTTCGGATAATCAACATATTGTGCAGCACTTTTTGACGTTAATCAACCGCTTTATTTTCGGTACGCGCGATAATTTTGTCACACGAGACAACCTTTTTCGCATGTAGTGTGTGCGTAAGCTGATAAAAAGCTCAAGAGCACGCCTAACACATGCGTGTTGTTTTCTCAGGTGAATTCGCGGCAAATTTCATTTTTTTCTAATTTAACAGCTAGTTAAATTCTTCGATTCTTAGCGATGTCCTGCATGCGTGCACTCGGCCGTTTCCTTTTCTAATGAGAACGTGGAATCATCCGATGTCTTTTTATAACGCAATTAATCGATGCACTCTTAGAGGCTCCCCTCCATTAATCTGGCCAAGAGATAAGATTGCTGGCGTTATGATGGCATTGACGCATTCGCACTCGTATGATAACTGTTTCTGAAAATTTAATCGACTATTCCGCGACGCCTACGCAATGTCTTGCCTAAAAAAAAAGATTATTCCTAAACAAACGAGACGCTTTTATTAGTCACAGTTTCTGACGCAATTTTCATGTCACATTATTTACATTTTCTCATCTCTTCACAACGACCCAAGAATTCGACGTCACGCCACAATTAAAGAATACACATAGTCAATTAAAAGATCCACAGATCTGTAATTGCGAATATTGATACCTACATTTCTGAAAATATAGAATGATACGACGTGTCGTATTCGATTCGTATCGATTTGGAGTGAGGCAGCTTGAAAAATTCAATAACTAAAAATTGCAGAAACGCCCAAAATTCTAAATCGCAGAAAATATAAGAAGAATTCCAAAGCCTTAAATATAAAAAGTTTTCAGCTTTTTGAAAATGCAAGCTTTAACCCCTTAGGGTTTGGAAACTCGAAGAGCGAAATAAAAATCGAGAAGTTCACGAATTCGGGAATGTAAGAGACTCGAGAATTTAGTAAATCCAAGAATTCAGAGAGAGATTTAAGGGGTCCAGCAACCCTCCTCGGGAAGTTTCGCGCACGCGAGCACGTACGCTGAGTGTGTTCGTGCGTGGTCAACTACTCCGTGCACCAAAGATAGAGTCTGACATCATATATACGGGCATCAGTCGGGTCGAATGAGCGATAAACATGTGTACTCGCGCACACGATGTCCTCGTACGCGGAAGGTTCCAGTTTATCACTTGTACAACTGTCTTGATCGATCGATGCACCCACCGATGTCGTAGGCGGCTGATTCTGCTCCTCTTATTTCTTCACATACGTCTAAACATCACACAATTGCGCTATCGCTGATATGTAGAGGGAAGAGGCATAATTATCATTAGTTATTACTATTAACGCAAATATGGCACCGAAATTTCGACGCGTATCTCTCTCTCTCTTTCTCTCTTTCATTTGTTATCTATTTACAAATTATTAGGTGAGAACGATGACATTGACGATACGCACGTAAACAGTTTGGTAACTGCGTTCTCTCGCGGCTGGAAAATAACGTAGATCCAAAGATCTACAGACAAGAAAGCCTTTCAAAGATATAAAGACTGATATGGAGACCGGATAATTCCGTCTGTGAAATTCGAGGACTCACGATTCCAAAAAAGTGGCGTATATTTAGCGATGAATAACGCTAATTAGGAATCGCCCCCCCGATGGTCATATCAGTTATCTCAAGTCATTGACGTCAGAGACGAAAAAAAATAAGCAAAAGAGTGCCTTGGTCGGTTTTTCTTCAATGAAACTATTGTAACCCGTTAAAGCAGACTTGCTATAAACCTTATCATTAAATCAACATGTAAATGAACATGTACCATATTCTTTATGACATAAAACAATAAAAAGAGATAAAACATTCAAGATACATATTTTATGACTCCTACCTTTGTTAAATAAAAATATAACTCTTTACTTTCTCAGTTTTCCCCTAATTTTCTTACAAATCTGAACGTATCTTACAAGCCTGTTCTGTCGAGATACGATGCTCTCGTTAACTCGAGCGAAAGTTCAATTGTTTCAATGTGTTGATTGTTCATTGTAAACGACGACGATACGCCGGCGAACGTAATAAAAGTTAAACATCCTGATTTTTCTACTTTTCTCGACTCGTGGGTGCGTATCGCATCGAGGGTTTATTGTTTGCCGAGAATAATGGCGATTTACACGAGCTACGGATACGGCGGCTTTATAGTAACACGTAACACCCGCTGCCGCTGCTGATAAGGCGTCTTTGTACATACATACTATATCGGTAAACGTCACGAAATCAGCCTGATAAAATACGATTCGTTCAAGTACGATGTATAAGATAATACTTGCTATATAATGTGTCACGCAATTATCGATAGTCTGATAGCGTCGAAGTGATATGCGATTCCTGAGGATGTCTTTCTGTCGATTTTTCATTAAATTATTTAATTCAGTATTCTATTCATTCAGTATTGTACAAGGCAAATTTTAATTAGCTATCGTTTATTTGACTTATGTACAAATTACTATAATCGACAAATCAGTAATTAACAAACGAATCTATTTTAAAAAAATTATTAACGATTGTTTGTTGTATGCATATGTTATATACATGCAGAGCATAAAATATAATATAATAATTAAATGTAATAATTTTCATGCAATAATGAAGTTCTCTCAAATGGAAAACTTGACAAAACGTTGTAACATGTAATAATTCGCAAAAAGTTTGACAAACTTTGTAACGTTTTCAATTTTTTTCACAATATGATAACGAAAAGCTTTTACCAAAAAAATGAAATAAAATTGAAATTTTAAAATTGTACTAGCAGGGAATTTGATATTTTCTGATGATAAATAATCTTCAAGATTGTTATCAAATTTTTTTTCTGAAAATGCAAGTCATTCCTCAAGGAAAATCGTGATTCAATAATAGCTATAACTGATTTATCATGCTGAAATGAAATTATTGCTTCAAACAAAATGATTTTACATCTTTTAGGAAAAATATTAAATTTAATACTTTAAGCTTCTAATATTTTTCAGAAATTAATATTAAATATTAACATATATTGAGCGCTTAATTTTTTTTAATGAATTATTTTAATCTAATTTTAATCTATTTTTGTAAATACTCAAAGATTAGAAAATGTACGGATCTAAAAATATACTCTACGATATAAACACGGGCGATATTTCAAAGATTTAAAAATTTAAACGATTTAAAACAAATATTAAAAAATTTGAAGAATACGTAAATATACTAGGAATATACCTATCAAAAAATTAAAAAAAATCAGAATATTAAAAAACATAAAATTCATCGAATTTTAAATATTCAAAAGTATTGAAAAAAATCGAAAAAAAATGATAAATTATTGATCAATAGTAAATTTGAATTGATAAGAAGTACGACTCACCATCGATGGGTCGAAATCGGAACCTTTTAAGCCTCGGCAATGTCGCAGGAGAACAAACTCTCGTTAGGACTGGCATCTCACTGACTTCTTCAGATGACGATCGGCCGGAAGTTCCGTTCGAGGACGATTTCAGCTCCGAAACGGCTGCACGCTTCGGCGATCTCTCTGTAATGCCAGTGGCCTCTGTGAAATAAAAAAAAAAACCGTGAAGGCAGGTATATACATCCTTTGTTTGAGTTGACTGACTGCGTGCAATCTCCTGACGTGGACGACGGTGCGTCATCGTCGGGTGTCATCGTGTTTGTGTCATTGCTCCAGTATGCGGATTGCAAAACTTTATGCGACACTGGTTAGCAGTGACAGCACTTTTTTTAATAACTAATGTCGATATTCTTGCACAATGATATCTATATTCGCACGTGAGCAAATGTGCCGAATTTGCATATTTTCTAAATATAGATGAATACATCATCTTCAGATTTCTTTCTTTATTAAATCGTTACTATTTGAATTTTAAGAAAACTATCGCGAAAAAGTTTTAATTAAGACTCTGTTGTTAAATATTATAATTTGGAGATATTTTCTATGCACATGTAATATCTAATGTCTAATAAAAAGAAACTTTGATTCTGCATAATTATAGAAAAGAATCTCAGGAAATTTCAAAGTCGTTAAGAAGTTATGTCCTCGATAATTTTTTGTATAACTACATATATTATATTTTCCTTAAAGATGTCATTCTTCTTAAATTTATCCAATTATTGTTTTAAACATGTAATTACCGCAGTATATAATACTCTGCATTAATCGCAATTTTATTTTTTATTTCATTTCAATTTTATTTTTCTCACTTATCTTTTATTTGTCGTACTTTGAATCGTACATTTTTACGATATGTACAATAATGACGAAAAAATATAACCAGTAAATGTCAAACTGTCGATATGAAACTCATCAATGACCTGAGATTGCAGCTCTGAGTCATACGATTGACAATCAATTGCAGAGAAAAACCAACTTGCGAAATACCTTGGCCTCATTCTTTCAGAATGGGCTCTTTCTTTATGAAAAAATAATTGCTAGCGTCGACTAAAGAATTATATTTTAAATAATAACCATTAAAAATATTGGTGAAATGAAAGATAATATAATATCTTTTACTGTTTTGTGATATGACGGCAGCTGTTAATCTTTATAAAAAAAAAGAAAGCAATTTCTCCTATTTCAAATAACAGAGAAAAATTTATTTTAATATAAAACTCAATTTTGATTATAGCTATCACGAAAAGCTTTTAAATATTTTTATATACGTAATAAATGCTTTGTCAGTGTTAATTATAAAACTGTGCAAAGTTATAAACCTTAATGGATAATCTATTACTGGTTCAAAATAATCAATAATAGAAACTAATTCAAATGACAAAGAGAAAGTAAAATAACAATGAATCAGTAATATAATGAGTCAGTAGTAATCTTCTTATTGTAGTATATCGATGTCTTCGTATAAAGTGTTAATTTGTAAGTGTAATAAACATTTAAAACTAATTACCTAAAGTATTTTTCGTAAATTTAAAAAATTTTTACACACACGTACACATATACACGGTATATATAAGTACATATTATAAATAAAATTAATAAATTTGTACTTCTTCGACGACACAAAACCCAAACGAATTATTTTATTGAAACTTCAAAGCTATATTGATTAATAAACAAAAAGAAAAAACCGATAATTCAATTTACAATACTTTTTACAAGATTTATAAACAACGTGCTCGTCTCATAATTCTTCACACATTACAAAAATCAATCACTAATCCAAATGTCACGAGACAGTGTCTCATCCGTGCGAATTTTATTCACGTACGTCACAGAACTCTTTTCATTAACAAAACAGCACGTTGAAAGCCGAATCTGTTTAATCGCTAAAAAAGGAACACAGATAAATCCTCCGTTTAATTAACGCACGTCAGTTTCCAACGGCGTCAGATTTACGACGTGCATACACCTTCCTGCAAATCTAATTTTACGGGGGGTCCACGGTCCGAAGATCTATGGGCGGGCAGGATGCCTGTCATAGTCAGCGTGTCGTGTCACTTACCCGGCGACAGCGGTCTCTTGACGGGCGACGATCTCGCGGCACGATGGCTCGCCGTTGACTGTGCCGCGCCGTCGCGGCCGGCCGCCGATATCTTGGCGCTCATCCTCGCCCGCGAGGCCACCGAGCCGCCCGGCGGTTCCGGCGATCCTGACTCACGTACCAGGAAGCTCAGTCCGGAGGACGACGTAGGGGCATGTCAAGTCACGCGGGCTGACGCGGGTCACCGTCTGACGTTTCTCACAGATGGCCCACTCGAGATCGCTCACGCTGACCTGTACAAACACATAAATCCGTCGAACACCCGTTAGAAACGGACACGGCACGGCGGGGCGGGGGGGAAAACCGCGAAAACGGCGTCCATCCGATTTCGCCGCGGCTTCTAACGGGGCTCGAGATGCACGCCGTCTTCTCGCCACTCGGCACTTAATCATATTCCGAGAATTTTAACCCTTTGACTTTTCCGAGTATGACGAGTACACTTAGGGTTGCCATCCATCCTCTTTTCCCCGGACACTGTCTTCTTTTTCTAAGGCGTCCGGGGACGTCCGGGGAAATTTTTGAAAGTGTCCGGGGAAATAGAAAAAGTAAAATATTTTCAAGATATTATTAAATTCAATAGAGTTAGCCTTTTAAATTCAATAGAATAAACATCAGTGATGATTAGATAAAAAGAGATGGACACGGTTGTGGATTTCTACCTCTTTTTATTTATGCTTGCGCAATAGGACAATGTGTGTATTACGTATATTATATATGTACATATATACGAAACACATTTTCGCAAGTGTCCAGGGTTTTTAGTCTATGCGTCCTTGTTTTTGAAGGAACTGAAATTTTGACATGGCAACCCTAAGTACACTGAAAGAAAAATATATTCAGTTCCTTTTGGACCCATAATTTTATATTTCTAACAATAAATATGATTAACTTAACTATGTCCATCATTATGTTAACCATAATTATCTTTAGAAATATAAAATTGGTGGTTGAGTCCAAAAGTAACTACATTTTTCTCTTAGTGTACAATGAGGCGGACCGGAAACCTTGAAGGAATGAACGAATGCAAGAGAAGCATTATCCCTGACTCGTGGCGAGTCGTTCCTCCTCGTGACCTTTCGCGTCTCGTTTGAGTTATCGAAAAAAATCGCGGAGAGAGAGAGAGAGAGAGGGAAGGGAAGAGCGTTGACTTCGCTGACGGCGGAGCCTTGAGGAAGACGGAAGAGGAACCGAGTCGCGAGGCGAACCAAGGCGATCCAGAATTTCTCGTTCTGGCGGTTCGATTTGAGTGCCCGGCCGTAGAAAGAATACGGAATCGGCTTTTGAATCGCAGAGCCGCGCCGCGCGCCTTGAATTGCGATTCCGGTAATAGCGGCGCTCGATATACCCCGCGGGAAGGGATTATCGACGCTGCGGAGAGAAAGAGAGAGGAGAGTTACGGGCATAGTTTCCCCCTACACCTGCGCGACACGCGGCCTATACGTGTGTATTTAAATAGCGTTCTCAGCCTCGGGGCGAAAACGCAAGGCTGCGGCAAGGTCTCGCGGCGCCATTAGCGATGCATACGACCGAGAGAAAGCCGCTCGACCCACAGAACGTTATGGCGTATTAAAGACGTCTTACGCTCCTATAAGACGTCTTTTCGAACTGTGAGAAAGACGTCGTTATGACGTCTTTAACCTTCCGTTGATATTTTTCAACTCGTTAATGGTCACAATGTATCTCGCAAATATATCAATTTTTTTTTCATCACTTCCCTCTGCCTCCTGAAACAATTTTTCTTTCATTAGCACTTGGCTGGTAAACCAGGCACTAAAGTACCAGGCACTAAAAATAATGAAGAACAAATTGACAAGTATTAGGGTGGATAACATTGTATAGGTCTTAATTTGAAATAGCACTATAGCAACGGCGATAAGTTATAGCCTGAATGTGTATCTATTGGATATAACGAAGGGTGAAGATAACCCTTCGGGGTCTTATAACCCGATTTATGACGTCTTTGAAGCGTCTTATAGACGTCTTACTTTAGACTACTTTTAGACATGTAAGAAAAATTAATAATACTTAAATGCTTAATGCTTAATAAAAAGAGAAATATGAAAGAGAAACTAGTATTGCATAAATCGATATACATATAAATAATTTAATATTTACGTAACTTTGATAAGAATTCGTGTATTACAATACAAATCAGTTTTGTCGTCAACAAAATTATTAAAGTATTTAATTATTGTTATACATATATAACAAATAATTCCAGTTTTTGTATCGTTTTCTTTCTCTTCTCAAAGATGAATACTTTTTCCTTTTCATTTCTGTTCTAAAAACTTCCTGGTTTCAAAGTTCAAAAAGTATGCGCTTACATGCACGTCACCAATTCTGAGCCATTTTTCAAATACAAAAAGAAAAGAACAAAAGTTAAAAGATATAGATACTTCTATGGAATTTTCTTTTGAAGTATAGAAAGGAATTCTTTTTAATTGGAGTAAACTGGACACGAAAGAGTTGAATTTTTCAATTTTTTCTTAAAATTTTTGACACAATGCGTTCCGAAATTCACTGCCAGTACTAAAAATCTGTAATGTGCGCGACATAAACTATAGATTTGCAGTACTGGCAATGAATATCGGAACACAGCCGATATAACAATGCGACATATTTCTAGCCAGCTGTCAAATGTTTGTCAGTGACAACTATTGTTTTATTGCTATACACACACAGTAAAATATTCACGAGATCTATTCGCAAAGTTAAGAAAAAATTGAAGTGGCTCTTTCAAGACGTAGCTCTTTCATATTCACTTTTCCTTACTTGTGCTATTTTAGTTTTTAAACAGCTTTGCCTCAATGCGTCGTGACACTAAAAAAATGCAAAATACACATTAATTAGTAGTAAATATAAAATATATATTTTAATCAATAAATATTATAGTCGATAATGTAAATTCCTGTATATGTATATTTAAAAAATGTCCATTATTAAAAGATAACTTTCAGACATTTATTCGGAAAGTCTTGAAAACGCTTTTAAGGAGTTTTTTGATAGTCTCAAGAAAGTTTTAAGAAAGATGCCTTTAAAATGTCTTTTAAACATACGTATTATCTGGGGAGAAGGTTCTCTCTCTCTCTTTCTTTCTTTCTCGCGCACTCGCGTGCACGCGGGAAAAATAATCTTATTCTCCTGCCGAAAGACAAACGCGTGCACTCCGTCGAGCATCTGGACGAAATGTAAGGGCGCGTCGGTGATTCATCCCGCGCGAGGGTCGGGCGCGCGTTAGAAACACCGAGATTCGAAACGCGGCACTCTCTCCCGTCGAGCTATCCACCCCATTTCCCTCCGGCCTATCGATCTCGATACTCTCGCAGCCGCGGTCGCATTCGCTTTGCGTTCGCGATTGGATTTAATTCAATTCGATAAAAAAAAACGAAGATGCCTCTCATACGAGCCATCGAACCTCCGGAGCAACTCTCGTGCTTCCAGCACGCTCTCGGCGCGTGCGGAAAGACGACCGCGTCTCGGAAACGAGAGAAGAAATGTCTCGACGCACATCTCACGACGTTCCGCGGTCCTCGACGAGTCCTCGGTCGGCGCTCACATCCTCCACGGCTCCGGATCGGCTTCCTGCACTCGAGGAACTATCGGGCACGGCGCGCACTCGGGTCGGACGTCGCGACGCGGACGTCGACGTGCATGGCCCCGTCGACGCCGTCACCGAGGACACGACTGTGCCGGAAGTGTTCGCGCCCGCGACGCGGCCCTCCTCGTATGTACACGGTGTCCTAGGTAACCCGGAGTCCGCGTGCGCGAGCGCGAGCGCGGATCACGTGTACCGAAGAGAGTATCGGATCGATTTCCTCACCTGCCTCGGCGCAGAGTTTCTCAACAGCCTGCGTTTCTTAGCACGTACCGTGCCGAGCACTAATTTTACGTCATTTGTCGTCCGTGGATCATCGGTGACCCAGGCGGCACGTCCGTTGTAGCTGTAAAATAAATTGTGTTCCATAATAATTACAAAACTGAAAAAATTATTGGTATAAAGAGAATCCAAGTAGCAAGCTAACATTACTTACCGCCATTTTAACGTTAAAATGTTGCTAGAAACGTCATTTTGACGTCAAAGTGACGTCAGCTTGCTATCTACCCAGTCGACACAGAGCATCAGTGACATTACATCTATGTTGTAATTTCTCATTCAATGTAAAGATATATTGTTATGTTATAAAACACATATTGTTATATTACATTTACATTGTTTCGAAATTATAACATAGATGTAATGTAACTGACGCTCTGTCGACTGGGTAGATAATGTACAAGATGCAATGCAAAACAAGGCAACTCGTAGTAATGAAAAGTAACCGAATAATAGAAGGACATATTTTATGATTTAATTTCTTTTTATAGCCAAAATATCAATCAATCTGTACGGAAAATCCAGTATGTATCACCGATGACCCACGCGGCACGGAATGTGTTAACCCTACATTACGTCACGTGGTCTAACAGCAGATCACGCATATTTGAAGTATGACAACTACGTCAACGTAATGAACACGTGCACAAATATGAAATCCATGTTTTATAAATTCTATGTTTATAATATATCCATTTATAATATATCTAAGTATCCACATGTTCATAAGTTTTAATAAAAATATCAACATTCGCTGTAATACACAATAAAAAAAAGGTTTTCACCTTTGTAGACCACGCGACCAAATTTGTACGACTAAAATTGGCGCGACTAACGTAGGATTAATACTTGCAATCGCACATACGATGCTTCAGCTTGTAATTAAATTTGCGGAAAGATTGTGTCTTGCTATAGATAGAACTTAGGTGTTACTTCATTCGTCATATGACAAATTTCTCAAGCGCGTTGATTGGTTGCAGAATAGAGAAGTTCTCGAGTTTCTAGAAATTTTGTTTTGTATGACAAATGAAATATTACCTTTACAATAAGAAATAGGAAAAATTGGCACTAATCACGCGCTGCGGTTTAAATGTATTTAAACATTTTTAATAATAGATTTTTAATTTTTATTTAAAAATTTATAAAAAATTAATCGGTTGGGCTTTGGAGAAATTCATTCAACTGCTCGTTTTTATTTGCAAATTTTACTGATCTTCACATTATGAAGAAATAATACTCTCATATTTTTTATTTTATCTTTATTGTATCCCGAATGTTCCGTTTTCTTAATTTTTAACTCTACGAGCTTATCAGTTAAAGTATCTTGTAATTATAATGTAAATATTTGAAACGAAATAACATATATATTAAAACATCAGAAAACAAGGGAAAAAAGAAAAATTAGAGAGAAATCTCTTGGACTCACGCAATATTCTTGAAATTCGTGTTAGTCTGTGACAACACGCACCATGAAAATTCGGTTTTCTTACATTAACACGCGATGACGATTCGTGCCCGATATGGGTACCACTGGCAAGCATAACGATTCAATCTGCTTCCGTATTTAGCGAAGTGCGTTTATTCCGTAGCATTACTTCACCCCTCGCACGAGTATACTCATCGTATTTAGATTATATCGATTGCCATTGCGCGTCATAGCTTGACCTACTTGTAACATTGGACGTTTCTTATATATATATCTATATAAATGTGTACATATATATATATATATATATATATATGTGTACATATATATATATATATATATATATATATATATATATGTACAGAGTGAGGCATTTAACCCTTAGGTCTATGACGAAATAAGGTCACCACGTACCACGTTATTTGGTCGTCATACCGATTCCAATACCATCAACTGGTCGAAAAAAAAGATAGGAAATGTTATATATTTGTGTAATTTTATAATTAAAAAAAATATTAATACTTGATGAATAAAATAAAGAATATAAAACATTGAATTTAACGATGTAATAATTAATCATGTGTATCTATAAAATTCAGTTTACTGAAGTAGATTTAAAATCAATTTTAAAAATTGTTCCAAACTTAGTTTCATTTCCTTCTTTTTTACTCTCATGGCAAAGGAATGTGTATGATTATAATTAATTTTATAACAGAAACAAAACGAGAGATATACGAAATTAAGTATACTTCTATTTTATGTAACAAAGCACTTCCTGAACATTGCTAAGTTAGAATGTCACAAATCCTGATACTGGATTACGCAACCTTTTATATATGTATATATATCCTTTAAAATAAAACTCAAAATTTAATAATATCGTATATAATTTTTGCATCAAAGAATTTTTCCTTAGAAAGAAGTAAATTAAAGAGAAAGCAAAAGATATTAATAACGGTTTATAAAAAAAAACCTTAATTTCATATTAAACAACAACTTGTCGAATATGTAATCAATATGCGAATAAAATATGAGATTCGATTAAACATAACACAACAGCAGATTAATTGTTAATAATTAATCAAATAAAACGAATCAAATAAAAAAAAAAAAGAAATCGCAAAATTAGTCAAAACATGCAGATTGTATTGCATACGGCAACTTTCAGCGAAAATGCATATTTAATATGAAATTATATATTCACTCAATACGGAACACTTCTTTAAATATTAGTCATAAAACTCGGAGAAACTCGTGTAATTATTTAGCGGAAATACCGCATTAAATTCTTGCTTTTAAACGCTATAGTATTTATCATATAAAAAAAGCAATATACTAATTAATAAAATGATAAAACAATAAAATCTGAACACAATGAGATAATGCAATAAAAACGAGCAACTCATAACTGTACCACATTCAAAGAACTGCGTGACTCTATACCCTTGCAGATCTTGTTATGCCGCGACAACGTAAAATATATTCGCATACGTAGAAACAGTTTGACCACAAGAGCAACTGGGAAATCCGGACAGGGTGGATTGTATTCAACTTGCTGCGTGAGTTGCAACATCTGCATGCCAAGGTTCTCTTCAATAGAGAGTTTTTCGAAATTGCGCATGAACGTGTCTTCCAGGCTGGAAACGTAGAGATTGAAGGAGCTCGATGCGTCTCTGCTGGACGAGCTGCCCTCCTTAGCGGCATAGGCAACACATACGTCGCAATTAACGTGCGCCCGCAAACATTCGTTGAGCAGAAACTCGCACACGCGCTTAAACGCGCTTTTCTCGGGCAGCCGCAAATCGATGTCGCGATAATTCGTCGCCGCGACGCTCAAAACTACTTTAACGTCAGATAGAACCTTGTCAGCTCGGGATGACGGTGATGACATCAATGCTATCCGCTTAAACATTTTCCGTCTGTTCACAGCGGAATCACCCTCGCTTGAATGCTCGAGGAAGTGTTTGCTGACGAGATTCTTGAATGCGCGAGTAAACAAAATAGGCGTGGGTCTGACGCGATTTCCATTCTGTCGTCTAATGGAACGAAAAACGCGCTCGATGTTCTCCTGATTTAGTCTTCTCGTGCAGAGGGAAGGGATCTGGTACTCCTTCAACACATCCCAGAGTTGAATAATCGCGTTGATCGTGATCTGCCAACGTTCAAAACAGTTGATCGACTTGACGCACGCGCCGTTCCTGTCCACTACCTTGATCGACTTCAAAAAGTCAAGTGTCTGCTGCAAGAAGCACATTTCATGCATGCTACCCGTGAAAGCTTGTCCGAAATTCTTAGTGTCCGACTTAGTTGATGTGGAAGAGTTGAGGATGTCGAACAACTGATCGAAATTGTGTATAAACTCCATCGTTCCGATCGTTTCCAGCGGTAACTCGCCAGATGCGATGTGCATGCTAAGAGCTACAGCTATACTGCTACTGAATACTTGAACGGCGTACTTGGTTTCTATCTTTTGATATCTATTGGGCTCGAGATGGCCCACGGATAATTTAGGTGCCAGCGGCAGTCGCATCTGGCTGTCGCGTCTGAAAAAGAGTTCGATATCCGTCCACGAGGCCCTCTTCTCACGGAACCGAAGCTCGTGACTCCTGAATACGTTTCTAGTTACTCTCATTAATTGTGTAACGTCAAAAACGTAAAACACTTTTTCATCGTTCACCAGGAATGACGGACGTTCTATGGAGATTCCTAATAGCTGTGCCAGTCGCAGAAACGGTGGTGATGTATTGGTAGTCAGAGCATGTACAGTTGCACCGATACTCTTCAACCTGATTATTGCTTGAAATATCAGATTCTTCAAGATATCGGCGCGACACATGCCGCCATGGAAATAATAGGCGATGGGCTGTTCCCAGTCGCCAACTAAACTGCATGCCATTATCACCAAGACCTTTCTCGCTAGCGTACGCCGCTTCTCTATACCGGTGTCGTGGAAACCGACGATTCTGTCGCGTGACAGATTGTAGAAGAGATGTGGCCTCAATCGCATCTCGTTCACGCATAGACAGCAATATCTTTCCGTCGGTGGCAGCGACTTTATCTTCAAACGCAATGCGTTAAGCACGTTGTTATTCAAGCCAGGCGGCATATCCCAATTGCGAATGTGTCTCCATAACTGACGCACAGTGGGCAGCGAGTATAACGGCCGGTAAAATCTGTATGCATCTGATGCCATGAAAAATAATTCAAGCGCGAATTGCCTATCTTCAAAACTCTTTCGGGCCTTTCGGTTCTTAGATTTCTCGCAAGCGTTGATGCATGCAGAGACAAACAGAGCAGAATTGTGCGGTAGCAAGTCTGTACACGCCGCTTTAAATTGCTCTATGTTTATGCGACAATCTTCGTTTTCCGCACCAAGTGTTTTTCTCCGCTTTGCGATCAAACTATCGTCGCAAATCTCAGATTTCTCCATCTGTCTCTTCCCTTGAAGGAAAGCGTCGATATATGTCCACGCTTCTGGCGTCTGTGTCGAAATATTCCAATGTTTTCTCTTTAGTGTTCTATAACAATAAAATTTATCTTTAATACTTTTATTTTACTATTTAATTAACATTTTTGTATATTTTGTTGTAATAATTTGATGTTAATCACTGAGACAAACATTCGCAAAACTTATATCTCTACTACATTACTATTAATTCTTAAATATTCACCTGTCGCCACTTTGTGGCGTTGCACAAACCGATACTGCTTTCGACGTTGTTGGCACTGAAGAGTCAGTAGACGTCAAATCTATAATATCTCTGTTGACAAAAAATAATATTTCTGTTGAATAATAAATACTATATAAATTGATCTCTTAAAATCACAGCTTACATATTATTGTATTCTTCCTTCGGAGATATTCGTGATAATGTTGACGTTGTTCCTACATCCGTATTTATTTCCTTGACGAAGCATTGCATTTCGGTTGTGGAAATATTCCTAGTAATAGCATACATTGTTATTTTGTTTCATTCTATTTTTCTCAAAATATCGTAAATAAATCCTTAGGATTTAATTTATAAGATGAATTTATAAGACATTCTATTAAAATGTAAAACAGAAATAAAGCAATAATTGTATAATTTTATAAAAAATAAACAAATTGTATTTATTATATCACTCACCCGTTATTATTTTCTGGCTTTACTTCTAGCAACGTTGTCTGCACTGACTGTACGTTCCTGATAAAAATGAAATATATTATTTAACATTTATAATACAGAATAGAAGTTAAGAATTTATTAGTCAGAAATAATCAGTCAAAAACAATATCGATATTAATTCGAACATTACCTGTCTTCAATCTGCTTTATTTTTGGGAAAAGTGCTTGCACCGGTGAAATTATAGCCGTATCTCTATATCAAGAAATAATATTTATTTAATAAAGACATAATCAGTAAAATAATGATTATTAATCTTGTGCATCAGAGTATCTATCATGTCTATTAAAGATTATGTATATATAATTATATAAATGCAAATTTATTTAAATAGTTTATATTATATTATGCTATTTTTGTAGCAAAGTAGCTCACTTTTCATCAGGTTCTAGGAGATGCGTTTGAGTCACTTCAGATTGTGATAAATCTGTAGATGAGTTTCTGAAAAAGAATTACATTATTTAATAATTATTCTACTCTGTGGATAAAAAGTTAACAAGAAAATTCAAATAAAATTTGCGAACTTACTTATTTCGACTCTCTGGCTTCAAAAATATAGTTACAAAAGAAATCGGTTGAAACAAGGTTGTAGATGTATTGCTACAAAAAGAGAAAGAGTACTCGCACTTTTTACTTTTTTACATATGATTAAATATGATTTTAAATATCTGATAAGCTCGTCTGGAATCCATTTCTAATAATATTATAATATAAAACACAGTAATAAGGAAACTGAAATATATTTCTAAATCTTGACTTACTTTCCCGGCTGTATTGGCGTCAAAAATATTGATGGCACAGCTTCTTTACTGAGATAAATTCTCCCCTCTATATTCCGTAACATTTCTACTCGAAAATGTAAATGGCATAACCGACAGTACCGATTAGCATAATCTGGACCTGTTGTCAGCAAGTCCATTCTATTGCATGCTTTAATCCATTCTAACCATCTAAAATTAAACAATCTCGAATATAAATCTGAGAATATAATGTTATATGAAATAATGTAGAATATATAAAATTTAAGGACATATGCATATATTTTTCATACATAAGCACAAAATAAATCTTTGAATATATAGAGTAGAAAGATCTTCAAATTTATAATGCAACGTAGATTAATTTATACCAGACAAATACCTTTTAGACAGATATAAATACCTTTTCCTTTCTTTCGGAAAACGAAAGAAATGTCGTCTCATTATTTTTATGTTCACCATACATCCTGGTGCAGAGCACCAACGAGTGTTACTAGACCCGTCCATTCTTTAAAGCAATACTATTTATTGCATCACAGTTTACTTTTCAATTGAAAACCTAGAGTAAAAATATGTATAAGTAATATAAGTAATATTTCTTAATGCTGTGCTTTATGCATTAAATAAAGTATATTTACATTTTTGTCTGAAAGTTTGTTATTTATAAATGGATAATCTGTAATTTCAAATACTTGTTTTTAGTCACAGTATTGTACAATATATTATATAATTTTATATAACAATTTTAGAATATATGAGCAGCATGTAATTATAGAATATGAATTCCTTACATTAAGAAATAAAGTTCAATATATAAAGATCCTCAGTATTATATTTTAGAAGTGACAATAGGGCAAAGTACTCGAAATATATTTGTCTTTTTCTTAAGTAGCTAATTATAAATATCCCCATCTTAATTTAGCAAAAGTCAAATTCATTAAACTCTTACTCAACAATTTCTCACAACTGCAAAAAACTTTACTTATCATTTCTCATCTGCTTTTGCATACACGCACATCATGCAAAATCTATAAATTTGTTATAATTATTGATAAAATTACATGTTGAATTTACGAGTGCAGTAAATTTTAATTGCAATCTCCTGCAGATATCCAACTGTTCTTAAATATTTGCTCACTCATGTCTTTTCATATATTTCATAACAGTTAGATGCAATTTCAAGGACTGTTGACTTTAGAAAGAGACAAAGAGACAAAAAGACAAAGAGGCAAAAAGACGAAGAGCAACAGATAAACACCGACGGTATACCACAAAATCCTAGAATTACCTGAAGAGAGGTTGTGAATTCTACGAGTGGGTAAATCCAAGCAAGAAACTCCTCAAATCTCGCGTATGAAATTCGGTCGGCACGTCAATCGTCATGTCCCTTTTCGCATCCTGTCGACAGGCTAGAACAGGATCCTTCCTTGTCTGTTCTACGTCTCCTTTCGGGCGCAAGGTCTCGAAAATAAACAAGAAACGATCCGTTAGATTAAACCGTCGCGGACGTCTAATCCCGAATTAAAACAGAAGTGATTACGTATTTGGATTTCGAAAGAGGAGAAGCGAAGGAGAGAATTACAGAAAGGTACGCAGTAAAGAAACGGCATCCTTTAACAAACGAGAAACGAGGTTTTCGCGCGATACGTTGCGTGCTTTCGTAAAAAACGTCAACTGAGCGTGATAAACAGACTCGATTGGTTGCCCTTGAGCTTCCACGTTGCCCAGTAGCCAATTGCCGTTCGCGCCGAGTTCGCGGCAATTTTGGGATTGGTTGTATCTCAAGTTTCGCGCACGCGTAAAAACGCATCGGGACCTAAAACATTTATCGTAGAAAGATTTCATACAACTTTTAACTAAACTGTTACATATATTACTGTTATTATATTACTATTAAGTTCAACGTACTTTTATTACAAGTTTTATTCTACTGTATATAATGATAAAATAATAAGATTCTAGGCTTTTTTAAGAAATACAAAGCTGAAGTATTATCTCGATTTCCGAATCTTGATTTTACTCGGACTCGACATCTTTCTTGTCAAGCCATACACAAAGGAATAAATAAAATAAATATATCTTTCTATACCTTTTTATAAAGTTTAATATATGTTATATATATTATTATATATTACACATTATATATGTCACATATACATATACAAATATACACACAAAATTAATATACATAATATAATATACATAAATTGTATAATAAATGACATGTTTTTATTTAAATCTACATATGTACAAGAGTACATGTACATATAACACAGATATACACATAATTACGGCATAAAATCTGTGCTATATGTTCTTGTACTCAAAAATATACTAAACTTCAATATAGCATCTATGGTAGGTTCGAATACTATTTCATCTTCGGCGGCCCAACCAACAGTATCTGCAGCTAAAAGTAAAAAACAAAAGAATATTAGTGAGAGCACATCACAATCTGACGTTAAAGAAATAAAGAAGAAGAAGTGCACACCATAAAACAGCAGAAGTTAAGATAATTAAATCTACCAGAGATTATGTAACATTTGTAGTAAA
This sequence comes from Tetramorium simillimum, assembly GCA_011636635.1. NCBI lineage: Eukaryota > Metazoa > Arthropoda > Insecta > Hymenoptera > Formicidae > Tetramorium > Tetramorium simillimum. Next base: position 2,618 of record VBVQ01000006.1, on the reverse strand, counting down.
TTAAACATTGTCATAAAATTATCATATACTCTATTGTAAAATACTTTTATAAATTGTACATGATAAGCAAATTATCTTAAATTAATTAAGAAACGAATGTCTTTAATATTCAAGAGATATTATCAAAGTAAATATCTTACTTTTAAATTAGCATCTGCTTACTTTTAATTAAAGATTTAATTTTTTAATATAAAATAATATTTATATAAAACTAGAATATTTTGAGAGCACCATGGATACTATATGATAAATTAATACGGAGAATGTACGTTTGTAAAAATTAATTAACAACTATCAAGTATTAGGAATCCAAAATTTCCAAACTTAATAATAATTACATACTTAAGTCAGTAATTTTAATTACAGGCGGTGGAGAGAACAAAGAAACACGTGTTTTTTTCAAGAGTTTGCTTTCTAAACATCCCAATTTGATCAGCATCTGGAAAAAAAATTATTTTTATTAAAAATAAACTTTTTGTGCTAGACAATATCAAAAAGAGAATAAGCAATATATTTTTATCAATAAGTTGTAATAGAAATTTTGTAACATTTATAGCCAAGAGATTAAGAGATATAAGATCTAATAGAGCAAATCTTTCAATAATCCAAAAATACGGCTTTATCAAGATATATAAACAATCGATAAAATGAACCTCGAGCAATTCGCGCGTATGGAAGGGTTGTAGAGCAGGGACGAATCTGCTTTGCACTTTCGACATCATGAGCCCGGGATGAAGCAAGCAGTAATTCAAAATTGCGCCCAACATTCGATCTAAAACTTTGCGATTCAGCGCGCCGTCTATACGTATCCATGGCTTTATCAGAACTTTTATTTCCTCGGCAGTTCTAAAAGAGAACAGTTCATCAGTATCACTTTTTACGCTTTTGAGAATTTTTTTCACTGTTCTTTCGTGATACATACGTAAAATCTAGTTGCTGCGCAGATTTGTACACGTCTTTTTGTGGAAGTAACCGTGTTTTTTGCTTGTGAGTTCGTTTTCTTGTACGTGAACTACTCTCCTCATTGACCTCGCTGTTTTTCTTTTTATCATTTTCTTCATTTAAGACATCTATTTCCTCGTTTTTCTTCTCTTTGCTTTCTTGGTTGTCCGATGACGTTGATGCCACCGCACTGTCTACTTCACCTGCCAAATATTTATTCTTGTAAAAACATTAATTTAAAAACACTATATTAGATAATAAATAATATAATTTTTATTTAATAATTCAACAAATTTGAAAACTGATTTTTACGTACTGTTATTCTTTTAGATTTTACGATATGAAAAAATTGAAATAAAACATAAGTAATAATATCAAAGTAATATTTTTAAACCCTTCTATTTTATAAAAATATAAAATTTTTCAAATAAGATATACAGAATCCGTAATACCGAAAGTCTTATATAGAACTTGTTGAGAATTGAAATGTTTGTTTATAAGTACGAGATAAATATTTCAATAAAATATGAAATTATAGAATATAACAATATTACGTTTTTCACTTATATTTTCTTCATTATGGAGATTTGTATCTTTCGCATTTGTCTCAGCTGTTTCTCCTTGTGGCATTGTAGCATATATACTATCCTTAAATGGTACTAGGGATTCTTGTTCAAGGCGATATATCTTGCAAGAATGAATTAGCCAAGGATCCACGTAACGATGATGGATATAACGTGGTTTAGTGACACCAGAGCGTAGAAATATATGATTGTCTATTAAAAACGAAATAACCTTGTAGAAGTCTTCTCCTTGCTTGGCGAAGAATTTATCCTGGACAAAATAGAAAAAATGCAATGTTTGTAAAAAAAGACTGAATTAATAAAATATTTTTAGAAAAACTATTGATTTTTAAATATAAAAAACAAATACAAGGCAACAAAAAATTTCTCCTTCTATAAAGAATAAATTACCAGCAATTCCTGCGAAGAGACGCCGATTTCTTTCTTCTCCTGGACAAATTCGTACACGGCGTCGATATATTTCCAATCAACTGCTATTTCCTTCTTTTTCTTCACGATCTCGTTCTTGTAGTCCGTATAAGAGATACTGTTCTTCGGAAAAATGGCAGTCCGATTTAACTCGCCAAGAAAATCGTTTACGGTCTCGATCTTCAGTGGCACTAATTGGCTAGGCACTAAATGACCTTTAAAATTCTCAACGTCATTTAATGACGTGAATGCTGTCGACGATGATGTTTCCAAACTATAAAACATTTTGAAACTATTGACCACGAAGTATTCGTGCGCGTGATGACTATCGGTTACTGAGAGATCGTTCAATTCTTCTCTCATCCTTAGCATGGCTATTCTAGTATATTTCTTCTGAACATCACTTGTATCTTCTGTTTTGTAAGAATTGAAGTAGCTCGTCTCAGGCGATATGTTTTTGATAATCTCACTAACACGTCGAGGAACCGAAGTCACATCGGTTATATTCTCCCGTTGCATCGAAAAAGCTGGCAATTAAAGCAATATATTTATATTACTTTAAAGAAATTATAAAGTATGCATATATTATAATTATAAAATTTAATTGGAAATCATAATATAATTTAATATTTAAACTATATATATATATATATATATATATATGCATATACATATATATTAGAA
>VBVQ01000005.1:171411-183084 GCA_011636635.1 Tetramorium simillimum | reverse complement strand
ATGTTATATAAATAAAATAAAAAATAATAAGATATTAAAGAAATTAAAATTAATAACAGAGGTGGACTTCCACACCACCCTTGAGGTTCCACCAATGGCGCATTAGGTTTTTTTTAAAGTGGACCTTCGCCAGGAGCTATATTATACCACTATTTATGGACCTATTTTTCCGGTATGATATCACTAAAGTTGACAACGTTCACCTCACCTATGTAACCTTAAATTAAAAATATCAATATTTGTAACGAACAAGTTTTGGTCTCCTTTGATGTTACGTCACCTTTCACAAATATCCCCAAGAAATTAGTTTTTAAAGCTAGCAAAAAAACATATGTGTAATAAGAATAACTTTATTACTGGTAATAAGAATAACTTTATTGTAAATTTGACATATTTTTATATTTTATTTTTATTCCAAAAAAGTAACTGTAAAGTAACTCGTTACTTTTTTTCAATAACCGTAACTGTAACGCGTTACTTTTCAGAATTGGTAACTTGTAACTGTAACTAGTTACATTTTCAGTGAAAAAAACTGTAACTGTAACAAGATACTTTTGTTAAGTAATTTTCCCAACCCAGGATAATTAGCTAAAATAGAAACCAGGCCCCATTTTACCCCTACACGTCAGGAAGGGGTGAAATCATCTTCATTTTTGCTTTTTTCATCAACTATAACTAGTTACATTTTCAGTGAAAAAACTGTAACTGTAACGAGATACATTTATAGAGTAATTTTCCCACCCAGGGTAATTATTGCTTTATTTCAAGAATAGACCCCCTCAGGAGGGTGACATTGACAACATATGTCAAGGTCAAGAACATTGGAGGTACATCCCCAATAATTAACGGTTAATAATATGTAAAAAGAACAGTTTACGATTGATCATAGTAGTTTTAACAAACTTACTTATGATAATTTAATGTTATTCGCAGATACTATTGCTGTATGACCACAAGGATGACTCGAAAATGATGTTTGATGGCGGATATCAAATCATTTTTACAACTTCATTCATTGCGAAAATATAGCATTGTATTTGGAATCATGAAAATTCGCAGGACTGTATTATGTTATTTCTTTTACAATTAGTTACAATAGATAATACATTTTTAAACATTTCATTTTTAAAAAAATGGCATCAATTTTTAGAAAGAATCCAATTTTCGAAAAATGGATTTTTTTCTAAAAATTGCTGCCATTTTTTTAAAAATGGATCTTTTTAAAAACGGCTACGTATTTCACTACTTCAAAGAATGTAGATAACGAAATTTCTTGGATTTTAGGTTAGGATAAACTGTCACGGAGAAAACTTGCACACCGAATTACGTGTTTAATATAATAAGGAAACCTATTTTATGTATAATGTGTTAAAACACTTTTCTTTTCCTTCTTGTATGTAACAGTTGCAACAATAATTAATTACATGATTATTGATAAACATTGGAATACATTTACATTTGTATATCATTTGATATAGAAATTCGAATTATGCGAGATTACTTTTTGCGGTCATAAAGATTTATGAAACTTTTTATTGGTAAGAAAGAACATTGCTTTAAAGTTTAAAGCAATCGGCACAGACTACGCAGTAAAAACCGGTTGTTGCAATTTATTGTCTATAATAAACATGAAATCCAAATGTACTGAAGTAACATTTAGCATTACTGTCGAATATTAAACAGGGATGAAAATTGTCATAACCGTTTACGCTGAGCAAGCAACTTTTTATGCTCGCTATTTTGATCGCAACTCGGTTATGAATAATTCAAAAGTTAAAGAATAAAAGATAAACGTAAATCCCCAGCGGATTGACAAACGATATTCCAAGCGATATTCTAAGAATTACACAACATTCTGAAACACTCTTATATTTCAGGATTTTGTTATAAAAATCAGGTCTAGAGATATATTAGCCCTTGCATCCATTAGAGGTGCTGATTGAAGAAGCACTGACTGAGGAGCTGCTCAGAGAATGGATCGCAATAAACACCTTGCTGATTTTGGTCCGCCCCGGGTATTTTATTTCCCCGGTACCCTCTATTTCTAGCGAGCTTTCCCCGATCCGCCACCTGGGGAGGCGCCCGATGGAGGATCAGCAACCTCACACGGGAATATCGTCACAGAGTGTACTTGGTGTGATAAATCCTCAGATAGGAACGCATGCGGAAAAATTTTAGCCTTATTTTAATTTTTAAATACAATGTATAATATTGTTGCGCTCACGCGGCACTCGCGGTGTCACTCCCGAACACTCGCGGGATCGCGCTCGCGGCGAGAAAGAAACTCAAGATAAAATAAGAACAAGGAACTTCATTGAAACTCAGGAACGATCACAGTATTACGGGTAAAGAGCGACAGGTCTTCGCCAGACGGAGGCAGGCGCAAAACTGACAGTTGTTGTTACCGGTCCCCTTGACAACGGCTCGATGCGTCCGTCGGATGATATCGATCGGACCGCCAGCTGACTCGCGCGGCCGAGGAACATATCAGGCGGCACGCGCAACAATATATTGCTTAATAAGTCTGCATTGAAATTTTGAAATCAATAATTCTAAATTTAATTATTGTAACATGTAGCAATCTTTAAAAAATTGATGCCTAAAATAAATTCCTATATAATTCTAACTTTAGTAAGAATCATCTTAGCACAATTATTACTACATACATTTCAAAAATTAATTTGTAATTATTGCAAAAATCGTTACAGCACGAAATTTTACAATTATTACTCAAGTAATAGTAAGAAATTCTTTTTACTTTTTATTTTGTTACAAAACTTTGCGTCATAATTTTGTCAATATTTAGAACTTATAATTATAAAACTCTACTTTAGCAAAAGATATGCGTTTTGCAGAATTATCTTATGCATTTTTAACGTAACCAAAATAGCGGCGAGATCGCGTTTAGTTTAAATTAAAGATACATTTTATATCGACCAATTAGGAGAAAAACAAGAACTTAAAATCGCAACTGATTCACATTTTAAATTTAAAGCAGTCATGCAAGCTATAAAAAACAACTAGACACTATCTTACTTCTGGACGTTAGAGTCGTCAGCTGCCTTCTACAGCGAACTAGCCGACACGCTCGACACTTGAGCCGACACTTGGATACTGCGAAGCTAGAGCTACACTCAGAGGAGAAAAAGTAGTTGTGTGGAGGGGCGACTGCGCATATGTCGCTAAAAGCTTTTGAATGTCGATCAATAACGATGCATCAAATAATTAGTAGGCTATTCCCTGAAATCGTATTGAAGGGGGGTAATCCACGCAAGCGCAAACGCATACATGTGCGTCTACATGAAACAGCATAGGATATCGATCGTGTAAGTTTCGCGCGAACTCAAGGATTCCTACCAATGGAATCGTTGCGTTTACGTGAAAATTTTCACTTTTCACGTTTCCGCCCTAGGAGAAAAGTTACATGATTGGTGCCCAGAATTGTCGATGGTCAATACGAATGTTCGTCATTTTCGACAGATTCCCGGTTCTCATTGAAATGCCTAAATGATTAATAGTAATATGCTTTGCAAGCTGAACTTTATTATTTTAAATATACACAATAGCATATGTTAATTAAATAGTACCATTAAACGTAAAGAACAGTTTACTGATTAAATGAAAAAACGCAAACCGTACAAATGCCAAAAAATTGATTCATTGTGAAAAAATAAAGAGATAATCAGAGCACTGACTTCCTACATAATTTTCAACGCTAAATCCGAATCTGGCTGCTGAATTGCTCTAACACGTTAGGATTTTGAGATATCCTAACTTAAAAGTACCACTTTTGACCATTTACGTTGACCTATAATTTGTAAAAAAATTGTTGAAAGGCACTGCCTAATTGTCTTTTATAAAAATAATAAAATATTCGTGTATTTGTACCGCTTGGGATACAACTACTTTTGTAAATTAAAATGCGTACACGTAAAAAAAATCGCGAAATTATTAAAAAACATTATTTAAAAATATTGTATAAAAAATTAACGAATATAAAGGATATCCTATAATAAGCACGTAATAATATACTTAAAATATTATTTAAGTTTATTTTAAGTATATTCTTAGAACATTAAATGTTATTAAAATTACATTTAACATTCTAAGAATATAGGACACATTATTTAATATTAAATAATATCACGCGCTTATAAGGTATCTCTTGGCAGACTCGCTGACAACGGTGTATCGATGCTCAAGGAACATATTTTGAAGATTTTCAAGTCTTTGTAGTTGTAAGTTCAATAACAATTGTTTCCGGGATATAGTGTTATTACTTTCCGGATAGACCATGTATTAGGAAAAAATATATATGATTATACATTAATGTGTGACTCAAAGTTTTTAACTTGCCTATATAGCATCTCAGACACGCGGTCCGCATGATCGACCCAAACCCCTGTCATCTAGCTACAGATTTTTCGATTCATTACAGTTGCAGTCGATAATCCAACTCTTAAGAGGTTCTACAATAAATTGCAAATGCCTTGTCGCCAGTCGCTAACGTTGTGATACGGCGACGTGATTCGTCAATTATGTCGTTTGTGACTAGCAACGAGGCATTTGCAACTTATTGTAGAACTCCCCTAAAAATCTGTTGCATCCATTAAAATTCACCCTGTATAAATTTTTATATTATTAACATAAATATCTGAATTTAGTTCTTCTGATCTTAGTTTTTAATCATTGTGCATGTATTTTATAAGTTAAAATGCTTATTTACAACATAAAAATTATCTTTCTTCTACAGTTATCAATGGATAATCACACTCAAATGATAATAATAGAATTGCAATTTCTAAATAAAATTGAAAATATTATGTTCTTAACATACATAATGTTTGCGAAACATGATAATAATAAATTATTCATATTTAAGATTCATTAAAGATCATTAAAGATTCATATTTTATTGTGAGCTATTAATATGAAAGCACCAACCGTCGATAGTAAAAGTTACAACTGCAGGTCACGCAAACCTCCGTAAGTTCATCGATCTTCAATAGTATATCTCGTCGTTGCTGTTAGAAATAGCGGAATGGCGCTGACGCCGGAGATTTGGCGCGTGACCAGTTTTGACTTTTATCATCAACGGTTGATGCTTTTACATTATTTAAAAAATTTACATTAATAGCTCACAATATAATATGAATCTTATAATTTATTACTATCTTATACATTCCTTTTCTGTTTTTCAATACTTTTTTTTATCACTTTCATTCTGTTTCAATTTTCTCATTTCCATTAAGAATAATAATTTTATAAGTTTTTTTTTTCTTTTGGTACCTAAGTATTTCATTTTAAAAAAAGGATAAGCCATTGATGAAAAAACAGTTTATTAATTTATGATCCTTTGACGTCACAATATCGCGTATTTTCCCGCTGCGTAGTACATGGAGAGAGATAGAAGCAGTACAAAGACAACAATTTGTAGAGATTTATAAAATGAATTCGTAAAAAATAAAATAAATTCATAGATATAGATTAAATTAAATTAATTTTAGAACTAATCAAATTGTTTTCAGCTTAAAAGTAAAAAATCACAAAAATAAAAAATATACGTATCTCACGACTTGTATATCCTTCCGTCCGTCCCTACGGGCAGACTAAAGTAAGTAAAATACCCAGTGTATGCGATATCACTAAAATAGCAGGTTCTCACATTTCCGTTCTGATAGACACACCCCATAAAAACAAATGATACAGTCCGAGCAACATAACTGCCGTTCCACTTATGACGTATCAATACGACGACGATTCTCTAACAGAAACAGCATATATGCAAATTTAATTAATGTTTTGCCATAGGGGAGCACAACCGTCCGTTTTGAATCTCGAAGTCCACGTTTGTTGTTTTTATTCGCTATAACGCATTGAAGAAGATGATAAGCAAATATCATCATGTTTCATTTTTAAAATGAGGTCCGAGGTGGCTTATATATGGGCAATGCGATATATCTTTTATTTTTATGATTTTCACTTTTAAGCTTGAAACAATTTGAAAAGTTCTAAAATTAATTAAATTAACTTTCATATCTTTGAATTTATTCCATTTTTTGTGACTTCGTTTCATTAATCTCTACATATTTTAAGAAATTACAGATACATTCAAAATAATTATTTCTATTCATAATCAAAGAAAGTACTGTACGCGACAAATAATGATTTGATCAAATCGTTGATATGGTTATTGATCGATATTAGCAGGGTTCGAGATATATGAGCAAATTCCATAGAACAGGTGCACTGTAATACGATTTTTAACGTGCTTCGCAAATTAATTAATTTCGACACTTTGCAGATGGGACTAAATTCGAAACGTGACATTTTCTTAAAATACAATGTCTGATAATTATTTTAAGTCTAAAAACTCTTACAGAGAGATGAATTGATTAATTGATTAATTAATACACACCTAAGCAGCAGTCTAAAAACTCTTATAGGGCGATGAATTGATTAATTGATTAATTAATACACACCTAAGCAGCAGACTAAATACTCTTTCAGGGCGTTGAATTGATTAATTGATTAATTAATACACACCTAAATCAATTAATTTATCTGCAAAACGCGTGCTTCTCGAATTAATTTTATCGACACTTTACAGATGCGACTAAATTCTAAACGTGACATTTTCTTAAAGTACAAAGTCTGATAATTATTTTAATATCACGTTTCGAATTTAGTCCCATCTGTAAAGTGTCGAAATTAATTAATTCGTGAAGCACGCGCTTCGCGGATAAATTAATTGATTTCGACACTTTGCAGATGGGACTAAATTAGAAAAGTGATGTTAAAATAATTATCAGACATTATACTTTAATTTTTGTGTGTTTTTAAGAAAATTTAACATGATCCAAATAAATTTCGCGATCATAAATATTAATTTTCTCGTAATAAAAATAAATAATATGAAAAAAATCTCGTTTGAGGATTATTAATAAAAAAGGTAAAAGGGTCAAAAATTTATCTTACAATTAGTTCATAGAAAGTCTGACAAATAAGTACCCCAATATATACCGTACTATATTCAGCGAGTATGCAGGAAATCAGAAAGCGGAGAAAATCGCTATAGGAGATGGTGGAGCTCCCGTGGGGCAAGGGAGAAATGCTAGTACTGCTTAATGTAGTTTCTTACAGAAAAATATTACTGTGCGATAATAAATTGGCCAGTAATAAATCACTATTATGTAGTAATTTTATTATTATGTAAGTAATAAAATTACTACGCAACAATAATTAATTACTAGCCAATTTATTACTGCACAGTAATACTTTTCTAGGGGTTCAAATCAAGTATAAGCTGCTGGCGTGTGGTGAAATGTGGTAGCAGCATGAGAGAGAGAGAGAGAGAGAGAGAGAGAGAGAGGCCAACGCATCACTTCACTTCTGATATTAGGCGATAGGCAGTACTGGCGGCAGTGATGTCAGAAACAAGACGCCTACGCGACTCGAGCGCTTCTCTCTGCGCACTCTCACTTCGCCCTTTAAGCTCATTTCAATTTTAATATTTAATAATTCATTAATTATTGCGAATGTTGCAAAATGATAATGGACATTTCTGTTTATCTCAAACTCTTCTACGTCCTCACAAGCTAAATACAAGTTAAATACGCTCGGGGACACCCTGTATAAGTATCATTGTTTTCGCGATCATTGTTTTTAGAAAGAGAGAAAATCTTGTCATTTGAGTATGATTTAGGGTAGCCAGGTGTAGGATATAGGGAAAGGGTGTAGGGTGTAGGATATAGGGCAGGTCACTTGCTCCCACCAACTGAAAATGACGTTGCCGTCACGTGTGCGATTGTCGGCTCATCTGTTGAGCACCGAGCGGTAACGATTGATTTCACCGCGCGCAAGTTCACAGTCAATCGTCGACCTCTAAAGTGTGCGGACCTCTAGAGGAGTTATCAATACAATCATAAGGTAAATTTTTTTGTTTTGAAACGACCGCAGCTTCGCGACGGACTAGTTCGCCGGATTCGCCGTTTGCAAGTGCGTACACTTTTGACATACGGTCGACGGACGTCGCGGCGGGAAAACGCGGAGTGTGAATTTGGCGCGCGGAACGGGCGCGGAATGGTCCGGTGTGGTCGTGGGAACGGAACGGCGCGGCGCGGTCGCAGTACGAACGGGCGCGGCGCGGGACGGTCGCGCAATGATCAGGATGAGGCCGGTGTCGATGCGGAAAACGCCCGGCAGAGACAGGGAGCACCCAGGCGTTGACAGTGACGATCGAGAACACTGGAAGAGTCGATGTCGGGAGCGCCTAACGGAGACAGGGAGCACTCTACCCCGTTCGACGACTCTTTTCGGGTCAGGAAGTGAGCTCACCTCAAAAGGATTTCTTGGAGCGCGCGGCGGATGATTTAAAAAAAAAATAAGTACAAATGAATAAGAAACATGTGCGTCTTTCTACTAATGTTAATACACGTGTAAGAGAGTGATTAGTCTGTGTGAGATTCTGTTTGCGATCAGCGATGACGGCGAAATCAGTCAGCGGGTTTAATATTTTTCGCGGACCGCTATCAAAAAAGCATCTCTTCCATCTATGCTTTGTCGGTCTAGAATGTTTTTTGGCGTTAGGAGTTTTTTTTTATATAGGAACGCGAGCAGCGACGAAGTCAACCTTGCGCTAATCTCCGTAAGAGAAGGCTGTATGCGATTTAATAAAGATGATTCTTACACACGCAATAGCAAAATTTTTTAAGCTTGCATCCAAAATTTCTCGCTATCAATATTAAAATCGGCACAGAACTATTTTTTTAATACTTGAGGGGTCCAACTTCACATACCCAAATAGGAATAAAATAAACTTAGATAATACAGACATTCTTATTTCCGTCCTACAGAGTTCGTCTAACTCTCACGGGGTCGATAATGACGGAATTGAAAATATCGATATTATCGACATTTCTAATTTCGCATTGTTCATTTTACATGTACAAGGTGTAAAATTTTTATATTAAACAAATGTTGTTACGATTGTAAATCGAGTCAACGCAAGAACCCGAAATTAAACAATTTTTTTTCGTTTCTTATGAAATTATTCACATAAAACAAGCTAGTTCCACGCTAGAGTTAATATTAAAAAATAATACTGTGTTTTTAGAATGACTCTAGATGCTTTAATAAAAAAAGTTCCACTCATTTGAAGATTTCGTACGTGAAAATTTTTGTCTTCGAAATCGGTGGAAAGGTAAAACATAGCAGTCACGTAGTGTGTTATTGTCTGTATTTTGATTCTGAGAAAGAATTTTTAAATCTTAAAGCCAATTAAAAGATTAATGAATCTGAAATTAATCACATTGATCGATAAAACAGGACAACCTAAGCATCCCCAAATGGAACGTACCCTAAATGGAAAGCTTCCTCTTATGTCTCCAAATTGGTGCTGCCCTCTGCACTGAACTTGTCAAATCGCTTTTCCCATTGATTACGTTTACATGGCACCATTAATCGAATTTAATAACATCCGTAATTGTTAACCCGTCCAATCACAGCTATTTCATTCTTCTGAAAAATGATTACGATTGATAAGAATATATTTCTTTCATGTCTATATTTGTATATATTTTGTAAATTCAATGTGACTTCGCTTCTGTCATAATCTATCGTAGCAAATAATCGTGATAACTAGAGCACTGCACACTTATGCCTATTTCTACCAATGCAGATTAATTTTAATCTTGGTTTAACTTACTTTTAATCTTTTTCTAATTCTTAAGACTAAAAAAAGATAGAAAGTAAGTTAAATCGAGATTAAAGTTACACTGTTAAACTCGTAGTGTCAAATTTGACTCAATTTTAGTCATTTTTAACTATTCCATAGGTCGTCACTGCTCCTACTCAATATTTCGTTAATTTTGAAGGAATTTAAAAGGAAGGTAAAATTTTGACTAACATGGAAGTTAAATTAGATAAATTAACTTCAATTTTAGTCAAAATTTACCTTCTTTATAGTCAAAATTAATGAAATATTGAGTAGGAGCAGTGGCGACCCCATAGGAGTTTACAGTGTAATCTGCATTGGTAGAAATGGACATTAATTGGATAAAATGCATGTGACTATATCGGCATGCCTGTATTACCATTCGGATGCACGCTCCTGACTTAGAGGCAACCTATCGTCATGAGGTGTATATTGATGCAACACCCTGTATACGAACAAGAGTGATCTATCTTGCCTATCGCGATGGGCCTACTCTATCGATATATAAAGAAACGTTACAAAGATTATCAAAACTGGTCGCAGCGAATGTTTCTGTCAACTGTACGATAAGTAATGGATTATTTCATTATTTTCACAGGCGCTTTTCCCTTTTTCCGTCTTTTGACATCGATCATACAATCCGGATTAATGTTTTCAAAGGGAACAATGCGCTCGAGTTTGTGCATGGAAACGTATTTTAGCAAGCTTGCGTCGAAAAAGACAGGCGAAAAATGCGCGGTTATTCCTTGTATAATCTTAAACATCGCTTTCGCTTCTCCTGATTCGATCAGTTGGTGTTAATTCGAGACAGGAATAGCTACCGTGTTCCTTCAGACGGCAGTATAATCGGTTCACAGATGCACGAACACGACACTGCCTGTCTCTCCGTGATGCAAGGCCATTTCGAATATCCCTCCCAACGAGTTGCCGTAGATTGAAATCGCTCTCGCGTGCGATACCTGCTAATTAAAAGCGGACGGTCGACAGTTTTGCATAAAGTGACGTATCTTTCGAACAACGTCCGCGATTATTGTGGTAGTTGATGGGAAAACATTTTCCTCGCACAGAGTACGATTGAAACGAATAAACGACTGAGACTACATCATGTTTGTAATACTTTTAATTTAACTATCTCCTCTTTCAATCGATAGTTGCCAAAACAATACGAACATTATATAAAAGAAAAACTTTACTTTGGTTTTAAATAAATGCTCGAGCTGGATAATGGAAAATTATCTCTCGACGAGAGGAGTTAAGTAGAGGCTGAAATATATATGGCAGATGATACTGTTACGAGGTTACGAAGAAAGGATTACAAGCTGCAGCTGCAGGCCAATGTTTATGTGGTTGCTAAGTGCGGCGATCCAAGAAGCGGAGTCCATCTTGAACGTTCTTAAAATGTAAACCGAGTTGCTAGTCGTGTTACAGAACATGCAGAATTGTACTTTAGTGCCTTTGCTGTTGGTCTCTCTATTCGTAGAAATAAAAATTCCGAGTACGTTCAGCACACGTTATTTACGTTAATAATGCAATTTCGGGCGCGAAGGTAAACCGCGATAAGAGACTCCTATCTTCAATTAGAATTTTATTTCATAAACGCTAGAATATCTTCTCGCAAAGAGTAATAATAATTACTGTAACAATTATATTTTATACTCGTCGTCCTATTCGGCAAAACTCGTCAATCCGGATAATTGTTAAAAATCCGTTTCCTCGCTTCTATAGTCGCGTCGTCGAGGTTCAAGAGCGAAGCGAGAAAAAAGGCCGAGGGCCTTTCTGTCAACCAGACGACAAAATCGGGACGCATGAAAGGGCTTCCAGTCGCATTCAGGTAGTGACGAGGGAAAGGGGAAAGACGCAAGACAGAGAGAATTAACGCATGAATGGCGTCGCTCACGGGCACGATCTTTTAAGGTCGCACACGCACGCATTGCGTAGCGCCCCTCCCGCCATCCCCC
>VBVQ01000005.1:107495-168285 GCA_011636635.1 Tetramorium simillimum | reverse complement strand
ACATATAAGATATAAGATTTGGAAATCTATCCATGTTTTATGAATTAATTCTAATGTATTAATTAGGTGTAGCATGAAATATTCATGTGTGTACGTGTACATAGAAAGCTTTAATTGAAAGCTTTAATGTAGAAATAGCTTATCTAACACGAAATGTGTTCTAGTTCTGTATGATTATCGTGGTATTACAAAATTCTATCAGGTTAATACTATTGTATTATTGAATCGGATTTTCAAAACTTCCGTTGAAACTTGGGAATTGAGTTGGGAATTATTTCGTAACACATAGAGAATGTATCAGGAAATCGGGCCATTTTCCAAAATTTCATAGCAACGTGCGGGTGCAGAGGTTAATAGGATGACACGAAATTCAGATAGGAGGGGGGTAGCCAGGCGGTGGTGGTATCGCGGCGGCACGTAAATCACGGCGATCGTCGGCGTTTCTGCGTGCGTGTATTACACATGTGAGTTATAGCGCGCCCGCGTACGGTCGGACGCGTGAGCGTGCGTTCGTTAATAGGTTTGCACGTGCGTGTCCCTAAACGTAATACCGATTTTATCTGCTCCCTTGTCTACGCACGCCGCGCCGGTCGGTCGGTCGGTCGACCAGCCGGCCGACGGATGCAGAGGGTAGAGAGCGGCGGTCAGACATTTTGATCCAAGTTAGGTTGATCCCGGACGTCGAAACTGCAAAATCGTTCGATCGGACTGATCGCCGATTGTTAAAAGCGACCGAGCTAAATGTCGCGCGTATGCGTAAAAATGAAGGGCCCGTTGAATGATGGCGCACGGCGCGCTTCGCTTCCGTTATCATGCCGCGGAAGATAATCGAATCCGGGTAATTTTGCTTCACTAATGAGAGGGGTCACCCGTTGTAAAATACTGTGGCGCGTGCACTGTAAACAAACGCGATACAGTAATATTCCGTAGAGGATATTTTAACTGGATCCCATCTCTCTCCGCGGACTAATTGAATATCGGAGTTATCGATGTTGTTTTGCTTGCAAAGCCTTTTCTCCGAATTACAAAACGTAATGAAACGCGATGCGCATCTCATCGTGCAGTCAGTTAAAATGACATAACACGCGCGAGTGATAATGTTCATTGTCCATTATTTTTTATTTATACAATGGTAAATTCAAGTTTCCCCGATATATTTATTATATATTACTTTACGTATTTGCATGCAAAACAATTTGTCGATAATATGTTTGGTTTTTTCATTAAACTTTGTAAAATTGAGTATACATATGTCGATATTACGTGCATTCAAGATTTCGAAATTTTAATGTGTACAATACGATGTGAAAAATAGCATTCAATTCATACAATCGTGATAAAATCGTATCTACTTTTTCACCTATTTAAAATGGTTCAAAAAAATTTCTACAAATTTATGAATACATTTTCAAAGAGTCTGGCTGAATAAGGTAGATAAATCTGCTCCCGCATGTGTATTATAAATAAAAATAATTATAAAATTGCGAGTACTTATGAGTTTCTCAAAAGTCATAAAAATAATATGAAATCTTCAAGATTTAATGATACGATAAAACGGAATTATTCTCTTTAATGAATTATTGCACGCAATAACATTAGTATGCACCAAAACAGATTTCCAAGCAAGATTTAGAATTCTCGTTTCCGTTCCTTTACGTTCCAAAAGGGTGTTGTTTTCAAAAAGGGTCGATATCTCTCGTAACGTTCTAAAACCCTCGGCAAATACAGAGCAGGCGACAAAATGTTCATCGCATGCGAATGACGGGTGAAAGAAAAGAGGTCGGGTTTTTTGCCTTCTTCCGAGGATGAGTCTTCTCGCGAGGGTCTCTCTGTAAACTTAATTTTCTAACGCGCGCGAGATAAGGGTCGATCTCTTCCGCAAGCTCCATCGCCGGCCGTCGCTGGCTGGCACCCTCGTCACTTTGATATCGATGAGGGTAATTTACGCGAACATTGTTGGCGAAGAAGATTGATGCGTCGAGTGCGTGCGAGGGCACCGAGAGGCTCCCGGGGCCCGTTGTATCCCCATCTACCACCGGTCCTGACATTTCCTATACCATTCTCACTCTCTCTCTCTCTCTCTCTCTTTCTCTCACTTTATTTTTCTCTCTTTTCCTAGTTTTGCCTGCAGCATGATGAATTGCATTTCGACACCCTACCGCCCTACGAACGATTGTCCTGCGAGACTGCTGCGTCATTCGACGTATTATTGCGCGCGTGAAACTGGCGCCTCGCTTCTCTTCCGCGTTATCGCGATCAAATGACGCCGATGAGCGATACTTCGTTCCTTATGGCCTTACAGTAGCCCACAATAAAGTAACCGTCATACTATACTGCGAGCGTATGCATACTATACTGCGAGCGTATGCCCACCCCTAAAAAATGCACCAGTAGTTTGATGATGCCATTGGTAAAAGATTCGATATTTTTACATTAAAGTACAATGTTCAAGCATTAATTTGAGATATATTCAAACTTTCTCGCACATCGGGTTCGTTAACTACAAAGTGTTATTTTATTATTCTAATTTTGTTTATTGTTTTGATTATTTTCCTCTTCAGTCTTTTTTTCTCGATCTTCCCAATCATATTCTGTTGTTATAAGATTATTTATTATTTCTAAAAGATTAGGTGGATAGATTAAAATGACCTACCCTGTATATTTGTTGCAGGATTTTTTGATAAAGCATCGGAATTTGCGACACTTGCTCCATCATGAGGTCTTCCAATTGTAGGGCTTCCTTAAACGTAGGCATTAATGAGTGCATCATCCATAGGATCGCTTATTTAATACTTGTTCAGGAACATGATCGCCGGAACGTTGAGAGGATGCTCGAACGATTTTTACGCATATACGATATTAACCTGATTACGTTCCTCACTATTAGTGAGGATGAGAATGAAGATGAGAGATGCATTTGGTGTGGAAGAATTCATCCAGATGAAAGTCCTGTATCCAGGCTTCATTGTACATGTAAGTACTTTTCTGGCGTTCAAGAATTTTTGCACTTGATTCCGGGACGTACCGTCCATTTCGGGAATCATGTCTCGTGCTTCTTTGAGTTTAATGTATGCATTCATGGGAACTCGTGAGTTACATCGTCAGCAGTACGCTCGTATGATATATCAATTGGTACGGGTACCGTTTGTATGTCATTATTATTTTCGCATATAATTTCCAGTCGATTTAGGCGGTCTTGAATAACTTGCATGTCATCCAATATTATATCTAAAGCCGAGTCTCTAGACTCACGGGATGGTCCTGGTTCCGAGCTCTTGGCTGGTTGACTTACAGAGGCTCTCATTCGATCTATTTCTGCTTCTACGGTAGTTGCTCGTCTTTTTTCAACTTGAGACGCATTTCTCTGCGTTGCGTTCCATTCCTACTGCGTCCCGATTTTCGCGGTAATTTTTTTTGGGTTCAAATATACTGTCGTATGACGTTAGCGGGTATTCGTCTCTTCCCGATAATCCGCTAATTATACTGCTATTCTCACCGCAGTTTTTTCTTCTGTTTCAGGCTTCTGGCAGGATCTTTTTCGAGAAAACATTCTCTGGACAAACTAATGGCGAAAAGCAGTTGCGTCTTTTCAGCATGCCACCGCATCCATTTCCTTGGTTAATATTATTTTTAAATAAAAATATTTATATATTTGTTGTAAAGTTATATTTACTTCAAAGTAAAATATTAAAGTTTTTAATATACATTTCAATATTTTTAAATTAAAAAACTTTGTATCAAGTTGAGACTTATTACTTAAAATTAAAAAAATCAAAAAAGAATTAAAATTTGAAATATTATTTTTATACTATGTTATTCAGCATCTTTCATTTACGCGTTTGAAAATTGCAAGAGCCAAATAACAAGCCACTAACATAGTATAAAATTAACATTTTAAATTTTACTTCTTTTTATTTTTTTAATTTTAAATAATGAGTCTTAACTTGATACAAAGTTTCTTAATTTAAAAATATCGGAATGTGCATTAAACATCTTAATACCCCATTTTGAAGTAAAGCATGTTTTTGAAAACATGTTTCTGCATTGCTTTTAATTTTTTACATAGACTCCTCCATAATTATTATAACATTTATTAATAAATGAGGATTTTAATATAAAAATATGATTGCGTTTATTATATATATTACTCATATAATATATTTTATATATTGCTTACATATTTATTTAAATATATAAATTTCAATATTTATACACTGTAAAAGAAAGATTCCAATTAAAATTGTATTGTTTTTAATTCAAAATTTCAAGTTTAAATTTACAAGATGTTCTTTAATTTGAGAAAATGAGAATAATTTCAACATATATTTTCAAAATTATTATTAACATCTGTACCATTTATTCTATTTTAAATTTTACAATATCTGTATCTTTCAGAGCAGAAAATTATTTATACATGTATAAAACATACATACATGTCTAAATATATGTTTTAAAATATAGAATATATATGTATAATAAACTATAAAGTACTCTATGATTGAAAATTCTTTACGAAACACTCCGCGCTATTTATATCATTTAAGGCGGCCCGCTCTGAAACTCACGAAAATTAGCAACGATGGATTTTTGTCTTGCTTCAAAAGTTACGGACCATTTTTCGAGAACTGTATTCTGCATAAGGTTTAACATTCTGTTTTAGCCGTAATACAGCTTGTAAAGTTAAACGGACAGTCGAGTCTTCCCCCCCCCCTCACCCTTGATTCGCGTAGTCGTGACGTTTAGTTATAATACAATTCGCCGTCGCAAACGGGATAGCGTCACGCGCGTTACCGTTGTCATTTCCGGCCGGTAGCGCCGGTCGTAACGGGGCGCAGGCACGTGGTCGCGACGTCTCGCCCTCTCCGTCGGAGCGACGCGAAGGTCGCCGTCGAAGAAAGAAGGAAGCGCGCGGCGCCGCTGGTTGAATAAGGCCGAACGAGAGCGGGAGCGTGGCGCGTGGCTGCGCGCGCACCCCTGTACCGCGTGGTCGGACCGCACTACCGCAGTAACGCCGGAGCCTTCGGACGGGAGAGTTACGTTCGACGAGCGTCCAGCGAAACGCGCGCACGTCTCGGGATCGCACGACGCTGAATCCACTCGCCGGGCGTTCGACTCTCCGGCCGTCAATCGTCTTGGCTCGCGTCGCGGGATGTTCCGATCGACTCGAGTGTGCCGGTGCGCGTGACTGTTCGGTGAAAACACGGGAACGATTATCGTGGGACTCGAAACGATTAGTGAACTTGTTCGGACGTGTTTCGTTTCAAAGAGAAATTTTCGAAGGTTGCTGATGCAACTTTGCGCTTTGAGGTAACCTCAATCATCAGGTGCGTGGGAAAAATTGAAGAGGAAGGACTCCGAGAGACTCGTCTGAAGTTTGCGACACGCGGCGGTGCGGTTCCGCCAAGGGCATTGAACGTAGTCGCGAATTTCGTCGGAGATAATGCGGGCGTTCGCGCGGCCCGTTCTCGCGATCGCCGCGATCGCCGCGGTGGTCGTCGCGGAGCCGAGCGACCTGGCCAAGTCGCAGCTGACGATCCTCAAGTGTTGCCGATACGGCGAGGAGCTGCGACCGGACGGCGACGCGAACGGCGACGCGTTGCCGCGCTGCAAGTCAACGTCCAACGAGTGGAAGCCGTTGATCTTCTCGGTGGAGCGGCAGACCCTCGACAACGAGATGCCCGACGACTGGCACGTCGTCGACGGACGGCGGCCGAAATGCGACGACCGCTCGGAGCTGATCCACGTGCCCTATCGAAAGTCCAATCCGTTCATCCTGCTCGACAACGGCAACGCGATACTCGAGATCAGCAACAGCAACTCCTTCCCCGCCAGCCACTACTGCGTCGATTCCAACGCCCTGCTTGTGTGCATGCCGAAGAAATCGGCGGGCAATCATGCCGCCGCGACCATGAGGCCGCGAGTGCGACGTTGCTGCGGCGAGAATGCCAGTTTCCACGAACGCGGGTAAGTCTCTCGGTGGCGAGTTTCTTAACGCCGCGCGTAACTTTGCTGGTCGGCCGGATCGACCGAACGACCGACGAGAGGTGGGTTAAGTTAGATCGGAATAGAGAAACTGTTTTTAGAGGTTAGTGCAGAGATTCTTATGCTTTTATTTTCAATAGTACTTGCGCAAATTATTTTACCGAATATTAATCTTAAAACTTATCGAGCTCTCAAAGCTGTCACATGAAGTAAATAATCAAATATAAAAGTGTGTATATTTGTACAAATATATATTATAATGATATCTAATACCTAGTTTGCTATTTAATAATATCAATAGCTTTTTAGTCTCTTATGCAGATGTTACAGAATAAATGTTTAAATTGACGATTTATCTCTTTGGTGAAATAATAATGGATTTCGTAAGTCTTTAACTCAGTCGTTGGGCATGTAGCTTGTTTATTTGTGCATGTGTACTTGTTTATTTTTCAAGTGCCGTTTGAGTGAAATGCGTTAGACTCGTACGACCTTGACGAAATTTGTTCTATTTTTATTCAAGAATGTTGATGCTGTGCTCTAGTTTCCTGGGGAACTCTAGCATGTGTCAGTAAAATATATTAATTCGATAATATTGTACTGTTAATATAGTAAAAATTAAATGTATCGAGAGGCTGACAATGTTGAAATAGAAAGTATTTATTGTAATTTCTTTCATATGATTTCATCTTTCATATATTTAAATTCTTTAGTGGTGATTTATAAAAGAAAAGACAAAAGTACAAAAATATACTATGACTGACAATGTTGAAATAGAAAGTATTTATTGTAATTTCTTTTATATGACTATTTCAGTTCTTTAGTGGTGATTCATAAAAGAAAAGACAAAAATACAAAAATATACTATGAAAATCTTCCATCAAGCCTATAGACTATTTATGACTCACTAAAACAATAGACGAAGATATTCCGAGATAAAACTCATTGAAAATAAACTCAGCATGGAACTATTCAGCATTGACAATTTTATCGTAAACTTTTCTGGTCATACCACTTAAAAGGTCAAGTGGACCAAAAGAAATTAAATACTTCATTATTAAATGTATCATTTCTGTTTGTAAAACGTTAAAGATACATAGAATAGAAGATAAGAAAATAATTTATGACTGTCTCTACAATTTCTCATTTTAAGTGACTTCAAAAGAAATATTCTTTTTGTATCAACAGAAATACCTGCACATTCGTAACAGAGACGACGGACACACTACCACCTCTGTTGCCAAATGCGTCATCCACTGTCGAGATCGTGGAAGGATTCCCGACCTGCCCGAAGTCTGACAATTTCACGATCGTCGGAAACGCGATGGACGCTGTGTTACAGCCCGACGGCAGCATGAAGATAAACGGGGTCGTTTTACCTAGCAGCCAGTTTTGTGTCGAGAGGATTATTGAATTCAACCAGGTCGCTAAGGTGTTTGCCTGTCCGGAGCATGCTCCGCAAAGGTCAGTGTGAATGACAATTGAAATCATACGTCTCTATTTTTTTAAAATTCTTTTTGTATTTTTATTAATTTGTCTATCGCCGCGTTACAAAGATTTACAAACGATGATAAAAAAATTTCTTCGCGTTAAAGTAACTTTACGATGTTGCCTGATAATTGCCGTGTTATTTAAAATGAAATTTGTGAGGACGAAAGAACGTTCAAATAGATAGATAGTAAATAGATAGATAGAAAAAAAATAGATTGGTAGTAAAAGCTTCGGATAATTAGAGAATTTCCATCTTTCATTATTCTTTGCTCCTGATATTTTGAGTTTGGAAAATACTATTAATATTTGATTTCGTAACATGTTATTATTCGTTACGTATGTTTACGTATTCCGCTATACCGGTTATTTCTGAATATAATTAGCCTAAATAAATTCCTATAGTACATTATTTGATTTTGCAATAAATCCAAAAAATACGTTGTAAATTAAGAAAACTAGCGAAATAGATTCTTGTCTCTTTTTTTAATTAGCGGTAAGTATTAATTTGAGTTAATATACTGCTATTAACGCAATATATTCCGTAAACGTGACATTCTAACCGATAACTCGATATCAGGCACACGCGTAAATCGCAGAAAGTTGAATATCGATCCCTCAATTATGCAAAGCCAATCTCTCTGGTCTTCTTATTCGCTCGATCATCGTTCATTCGTATAATGAAGAATGAAGTCGACTCGCGGCCGGTTCCGGCGGTCCGGCGGTCAAGTCGTCCGACCCACTTTAAGGCACTCCGAGCACGATCCGACTTTTTGCCCCGTCAAGTATCGCCTGCTGCGATCTGAATTTATCGCACGGCTTAATTGCGCGTTCGATGTTAGGAGGCTGGAGCGAGGAATAAACGGTGCCGTTTCTATGTACGTCATTCCTCGGGACAACACACGTTGAGGAAACGTCCGGGGCCGTCTCACTTTCATTGCTCCTCGTCAGGTATTTTCTAGGTCGCGTGTATCCCACGTCATCTGAGATTCCATTAAAACGTTTTCACATGGATGGTTACTGCGTTTCCGCGCACCAGAGCGATGAGCGATGTAAACGCCTCTATCCGTGTTGCGTAAGGAAAATGGCATTGTCATACTTGCGCGAGGTTTTTTCTCTTCCCGTTCTTTCTCAGAATTTTAATGTAATTGAAGCAACATTCTCATTTTTTTTCTTTCTAGAGTCTTGATATATTGTTTGAGAAATGATCTCATGGTGATTGAATTTGAAGATATAAGAAAATATCAGTGTTATATTACCTCTATCAAGTTAGCCCCCCCCTCCCCCAGCATCGTAAAAAAATCCGCACCTATCAAAAAATTTAGTACTATTTAGTTGCTAATTAGTTACCCTAAGTCCGTTATCGTTTTGTTGCTCAAACCGTTGCTCACCCTAAAAGTTAGTTAAAAGATTTTATTACTCGACCGTTTTTGGTCTTAAAATTTTCCTTGAACAATCTCCTTTCAAAATATATAATTGCCGATTTTGTCGCTCGCCTTTAAATAATTATAAATAAATAATTTGTCCCCGCGACCGCCGTTTCATAATATTTTTCGAGGAAACCCAGAGGTCTAACATTTTTCTATTTAGAAAGAAATTGTCACGATGCGTTTATGCAAGCATTGTCAAAAGTCGTGGCGAAACACAGATATGCTTGCATTATGTAACAATCTACCGCGCTGAACGTCAGATGATTTACAGTATCTGTCACGTAACGTAAGATAGGGTTAGAAGATCTCATTCGCCGAGACACGTGCGTCCCGCTAAGACGAAGGACGAACCGTGATGGATTGACAGGCAGACATGCAGGACATCGCTGATAGTAAGATCCGAGAGTTTCCATTCGGGACGGACGTAGTGCCGTGTAGTGTCGCGTAGTACATGTATAGCGAGAATTCCCGGCTACGTAGAATGTATCGCTACCGGGGATAGTATACCAATGAACCGTGTTTATCTCCCGGATTCGAAGTGTCGCCGATGTGGTATTTAACGAAAATTGCCCGGAGAATTTATGGCAAAAGTTTAATCGCCGTTAGGTGCGTAAAATAACGTCGAAAATGCGATTAGCGCCCGATGCAGGACCGATTTTGCAGAAAGTTACTCCGCATTGTATTTGCGCTTACATACGTGTGCATACGGGTCAGCTGTCACACAGCATTTTGTTTCTCGTGAAAAATTTACTCGCCAACTACTTCAGCGAATGGCAATCAATGAAACAAAACGTGGTCGGACGCGACGGATTTTTTTTTTCATTGTGACTGTTTCGTGAATAGTCGATCGTGACTTTTCTCAAAATTGGACAAAAGCAATCTTTGACGATACGTATGTTAAATGCATGACTTGGGACGCGATGTAATCGAGGCAATTTCAAAGCAAAAGTTATTATTATTATTATTGTTTTATGACAAGTTAAAAATAAAGTGCGATTTTTGGAATTTTTTAGAAAAAATATTTATTTTAATTAATAGGTAATTTTATATTAGGTATTATCGTAAATGTGTCTATTTTTTGCAAACCAATGACTCGATTATAAAATATTTAAATAATATTTATGATGCGCATAAATTTTTTATCCGACAAAAGTTTCAAGTAATCTTTGACTGATTGTGAGTCAAATCTCTGGAGATCTTGGAAGTACTTTCTCCTCAACTTTCACTCGGCGTGTGCGTGTGATCGATACGAGTTAGAGCCACCGTGAGCCAAATGATTCTGAAAACGGAAATTTCATCTGTCCTGAATACAGTCGCAGCGTGATATCATTATTCGTGATGAAAAATTGTTTTACCTGAATCTTCCAGGAATCTTAATTAAAAACGGACGTAACGATCGTCGATAACGTGGTATTATTTCCGTTATAATCGATCGAATATCTGGCTCACTGCCCACAGCTGGCAGTAAGCCAATCGGTCAATTGCCGATGTGACGCCCGATAAAACTGCCCGAATTTAATTAATCCGCCAGCGTGAGAAATAACGAGAAATAGCGCCATAATTCGCCTTTTTCTTTCGCGAATTTTTGTCCGTAGGATAGTGGAAAATATCGACAGGACCGACACCGGAATTTGCATGTTAAATGTATGCTAACCTTCCGTTCCGTCACCATGTAAAAAAAAAGATTTTAACCGGGGAAATAGAGAAAAGAGGAATTTATGGCAAAAATACGTACCTCTTTGCAATGGAAAATTATTATCATTTCTTTTTACGTTAATTGTTATCGCATGATACCGGTTAATAAATTATAAATTGTTTGGATTTGAAATTTGCCGCTAATTGTTGCAGGTATAAATTATGTGTTCATTTAGGCCTTCTATTAATGTGTGAACACACATATAATAAAGCATAATATTGTAGTAGCTCAAATTGAATGTTATTTAATACGTATGTTATATTGATCCGTAGTCTGATCCGTTGTACAATCGTACGATGCGCATGACAGAAACCGATTCTGCAAGTAAATATTTAAAATTCAATAGGAAGAATTATCACAAAATAGGACAATTTTCTGCATTTCGCCAGTTACCATGGTCGGCTCATTAAAGTTCATAATTTTTCGACGAAACTTCAGATTTTTTGTCGAACAGATTTAAATAAAGACTAGCGTCCAAAGTAGCGCCATAATCTAATTTTTTTTTTCCAGACCTGCGGTGAAAGCGACGGACATTAGATTCACCTTATATCCCGTGGGCTTCATCATTAGCGCTGTCTTCCTGGCTGCTACCCTGGCGGCCGGTTGGTTACTACCGGCCTCTCATCACGTTCTGCACTGGCGTTGTCAGACTCATCATGTCGCCTGCCTGATGATGGGCGATATTCTCATGGCCATCATTCAGCTCGCCGGGGATTCCCTTCATGGTGCAAGTTGCAAGGCGCTCGGTGAGTCTTCATTATTGCCTTGTTAATTTTTTCACCGTCGCTTCTTGCCTCTCGAAAGGGCTGATAGAAAGCGATATATTTACGGTAATTTCACGGTAGGTCTCGATGCTGCGGATACGATAAAATGATGAATACAGAGGCGAACCTTTTACATTATCTGTTTCCTTATCATTTTCTTTCGATATTCAAATGTATCAAGGATGCAAACTTTCTGTAGCTTCCTATGCGTTATTTTTGGATAAAAAATACACGAGACACTAATATTTAAAATTTCTCGTGCAAGTTTGACAAGTTTTACTTTTATGTTCTTTAAGTAAAGATACACTTTGGAATGCCCCATCCATCATTAGCCATCCAAAGCCTCTCTTGTAATAAACAAATATACTGCATTTTTAATATAAAAATCTGAACTCATTGACATTATTAAAATGTTCTCATATTCAACACATACACACGCGCGCGCGCGCACACATAGACAAGTATTTTGTCTTTAAATGCCGTATTTCAATTCCATTCAGCTATTATTCGCGATCTTCCAGAAGATAACGCGGGCATCCGGAACATTGCTGGAATTCTCCACAATAAACTATATCTAATAGCCGCGTAAACGGAAAAAATGAACAATTCGCTATTTATCGGAGCGTGGCGATCAGCCAATTCGTTTCTTTTATTAACGTCCATTGGTATGAATCGGAAGCGACGCGACTCGGATTAAACGAAATTGAAAAACTAACCGGATCTTCGCGTTGAATGAGTTGACATATCAAAAAGTAACGAGAAGAACAATGATTTTGCGAGATTGAAAATCTGAGTATAGAGAGAAAAAACTTTTTTTTTTTATAACTTAATGTTCTATTATTTATTGCGTTGCTGAATTTTATTTACTATTCATTTACTGATTTACTTATCGGTTGATGTAGCTGATGTAAGAGCTTGGGTTTAAATCCCAGCGGGTCCCTCGTCCCGCATACATCCCATTTTTAACGGAAAGTCACAAAAGAAATTTTCAAGTATACGTGACATTCAGGATTGTTATATCTTACCGCCCCCATCTACTATTATAAATTAATGGTTTCGAAATTTTTTAAAGATATTTTAATTTTTTCAAATATTTAAAAAACACACTTGAAACACGAGCGACAATGATCTCCGGCTTAGTTACACAGTCAGTCGTGCCAATTTGTAAGAACGAATGGTTAAACGCAGATCACGATAGGAAAAACATTCTGGTACTCCGATGGAATCTGCGTAATCGATTCTTCATGCAAATGAGAGCCGCTGCGCGCCATTACAACGCGGAGAAGCCGGACTCGCACGAGTGTACGCACTAATCGATTCTCGCGATCGGAACGAGACGAGAGAAGCGGAGCTTTGCGAGGGATTACTACGATTATCCGAATAATTACCCCCGAGCTTCGGGGACGGGGCGGCAAATAAAGCCGGCCTCGATCGTCGGCTGAATTCGTATTCCATCTGCGCATTCTGTTATACCGGCTGACATTTGTGTGGATAATCAACATCCCTCGTTCTCTCGTAAGTCTCGTGAGTCGTTACCGTTACTCGTAAGTCTACCTCTCGGTGGAGTAAGGCAACTCGCCGAGAGAGTAGCCTCTAAGATATAAGGCATGTCAGATAAGCACCCGTAATCAAGGGCATGGCGTAGCTGAATTTGAATTCGACCTATAAAATAAATATTACTTAATACAGAAATAGAGAGAGATATCAACTTCTCTTCTTCTTAGATAATGACGGATGGCAATATGAAGTGCATCTTTATTTAAACAACATAAAAGTAAAACTTGTCTCTTTGTAATTTTCGAGTGAGAAACTATTCTCGTGGCGAATTTTTTATGATAGTTTTATAATGAGTAAGATACTCTGCGATCGAATAAAAACAGAAGCTTTTACAATTTTCGTTGAAATAATAGTCACAACTGAAACCGGTTACGAGGTCGTGGACCTTCTGTCTACGAAAATCGAAGAAAGGAGAAAGTGGAACGCCGCGGCGAGTATTGCTTGACCTACAATCTCTTTCGTCGATATTCTCAGTTTTTCTCTTTTTCTCGACTCAAAGAGAATGTTACTTTGCGTCTCGCGAGTGCTCTCCTGACGAGAGATTACTTGCTGACATATTTAATCATCATATCAACTTACGTTTCACAACTTTCTCTTACGGATTCCTATCTTTCGGAATCTGACACTTGATTTGCAACGATCTAATAATTTGATAGCGTAAAAACTATATCCTATATTTACATACCCAAGAAATGAAACAAATATTAATTTTATATTATTCACGTGAGATCTAAAATATGTTTCAGTTTTATAAATCTATTAAATTCACAGAATAAAACATTTTTATCGATCGAATGTTGCACAAATTGTTTCATAATTAAAAAAGAACTTGTGCGCTTATCTTTATTTGGAAGCAATATAAAATATTCAATTTTTATTTAATTAAAAAATTATTAAAGAGAATAATGGAAATTGAGATATATTATTAGTATAAAATAAGTATAAAATACATCCCACGCGATTATTATCCCCATTATATTTAGAAAAAAATCACGCGAATAATGTAAGATTAATGACGTATAATAATTATTTGAGAGAACATAGAATTAGATTTATATCGAGGTGATTTATATCGAATGAAACAATTATTTTCACATCGGAGCCGATCGAATCAACAAGATAACGGTTTTTTTTTATTGTTGTTATATCGCACGCTGTAGCGAGGAATTGGTATCCTCTTCCTTAGTCCTTGCGTGCTTGGGCATTTCTAATTCACAGACGCACGCATTGCGTATCCCATTACAGCGACGCGGATGTATCGCGATACCGCGAAGTCACGTCGCGTATAAAGGTAGGAAGGAATTCTAGCGGCGAGTGATAACGGTAGCTGGATTCTTTTTATTGCGAAACAGCCCGCGCCCCCGTTCTCCCATCCCCCGCGCTTATTGTCTCGCGGAAAGCGCGCGAGAAACCTGCTCACTCCGACGGCCTTCGACCAGCATCGATCGGAAATCATCGAAACGCGGAATGCGCCGCGATGCAATTTTGAAGCATGCCGAATTCCGCGGCGAGCTCACGATGAACGCGGGGCCGTTCACGCTTGTAGCGTTTCCCGCGATGCAAATATGCGATAAATGTAAAATGTTTCGCGCGTTCAATTGCACATACTTTTTCCCGTTCTTTTTTTCCCCGTGTTTTTCATCCGCGTAGTAGCGAAACAATCTGATACTATTTCAATATACTATTTTGGTATACTATTTCAATAATTCAAAATATCGAATTTTTATGTACGAGGGTGGCTCAGAAATTTCATGTATGCTCTCGTATAAATTATGCTTGATAATACGAGTATTACTGACAGTGCATTAAATATAACATAAGAATTAAATTGTGACAGCCTAGCGTGTATGAATTACAAGAAAACGAGAGGGAAAATTTTATGATAACTATAAAACAGTGCGAACGTATCGATTGATTTTAGCTCTGGAAATAAACATGAGATATTCTATATTCTACTAGTCATAGCGCAACATTCGTCATTCTTATCTATATATGTCCGTATTAATAATTTAAATATAATTATGAGAACTTTTATGTCTGTACATCTGCATTAGATATTACAGAACTCTTTCTCGTATCTTCAATTTAATATTTATATTAAAATTTTTCGCGTAATATCCTGTCGTTGTAACACTTTTTCGCTGATATGCATATTTGATGCATAAGTCCATATGATCAAATTGCATTCCACGATACTAAATAATATTCAAAATAATATAATAATCCATATATTATTTCGCAAATTACACTGAAAATGAAAATCTTGCAAAATATATTTCTCACGATAAATTGCGAACGTTTATGATCTTACGGAACATGTTTAGATAGAATTGTACCACGAGTGCGATGTAACGCGACCTTCAAATAATAAGCATAACTATGCAAGCGTGATTCTGTCGCAATTCCTTTCCAATCGAATCCACGATCGTATCAGTCGTGTTATCCAACGGGACGACATATTACGCGTATCGTCGATTTTGTTCTCATCATTTGAACGATTCACAAAGCGAAGGAGACAACATGAGAGAGAATTTTGGTATATTTATCTCGCATCTCCTTTTTCTCCAATCTTTCGCGGTGTACAGTGTTTCCTTAGAAAACATCAAGGAAGGAGACCCTCGCCGTGACTTTGGCTTTGACCGAGAACTCTAATGTCGCACAGACGTTGGGGCGCCCATTTAAGGAGAAAACGCGTTGCCATAACGTCGTCTTGAATGAGGGACGAGAGAGTAAATCAAAGCCCCGTTGCCTTTTCGAGATGCTGTATGCCACGTTATATGCCGATCCAAGAGACGGGACGTGAAAGAGGATTTTACTTGATTGGCAGGAAATTCCCGCTTTTGGGAAATCTGCTATTCATGCAAGACCATTTAGGTGAAGCGATATTACCGCACAACAGCATTATAGCGGATCCTGTTTCGTCATTTATCAAATCTCAAACTTCTTAATTAATCTATTATTAGTAATGTAGATATATAATTATACAATTAATTTATATATTTTTTTTCTTTAACAGCTCTTTGTCTCAAGAGCATTAGCGTCTTTTTCGCGTTTATGTCTTTCAATCTCTTGATATTGTCGTATTTCTTTGCTCATCAAGTGACTCGAGGAACCCACTTGTCACGTTTTTTCTTCCGTACGAGATTGCTATATCCATAATCTCCGAACCAGCAACGACATCGAGGAAAGAAACTGTCGCCGTGATATCTTCGGTATTAATGACGGCAAAAACATCAGCGCGCGTCTCGGCATCGCGACAAGTCATGAACTTTTGTCCCGAAACGGTGGAGCACGTTACGGTCGTCCTCTTCTTTGAAGAATTTCTTTTTTATCAAAGAAAAGGGATTTAAGGGCTACCGAACGTCTGTTAGACAGACACGAAGACTTTCTTTAAAGATCCTGTAGAATCTCGGAGTACTCATAAAGACTTATTCTCGCAAGATTTTAAAATCTCTACAATATCCAGATGTTCTGGCATTATCACTCAGAAATTGATATTTACTTATCTTCATAAACGAATTACAAGAAATTTCACTAGTTATAATATAAACAAGATAATAAAACGCACCATGAAAAATAAAAGTTTTAAAACAAACGATTTCGATATATTATTTAAACTTTAAGATTTTCTCTCTCATACTCTTTCTTTTTTCCAAAATATATATTTTTTACTTTGCTTTTGCATAATTTATCACTAACATTCAACTAATTAGAGATTAAACTCAAGTTGTGCGAATTATATAACTTATTTATGCTGTACTTTTTGCTGTACAAGTTTAAACTTTTAAAGAATTTTTAAATTTTAGCGGAAGACGATTAAACCCGGGCGATAGTTATAGCTTTCGATAAGCTTTTAAAGCCGCAGGCTCTGTGAAATACATTATAACGTTCTGCACCATTCATTACAATGAACTCTTTATAACTATTAACTGTTAAGCCTTACGTAAAATGTAGACGCACAGAATAAACGCGCGGGAGCAGTGCATAAATAAGCGAATCACTGTTTCATCTTTTCTCAAGCGTGACCGGTGATGCAAGTGTATTTGCGATTCAAAAGTGTGGAAAGCTGATTTTATGACTAATAGTGATATCATATAGTTGATCTTATAGAGTACGAGATTTGCCCCTAATTCATTGACGAATTTGAGAGAATTATTTTTATCAATTAATAAAACTAATATTTACTCGTGAATGCTTCATAGAATTGAATCTTCCGCTTTCTTTCCGCAAACTTTATTTGAGAAAGAAAGTGAGAGAGAAGCATATCGTTCTAGAGCCAAGAAGCGCCGTAATCTTTGCCCTGCTTTTATTTATCATTAGACTGAGAGATATCTTTCACTCAATTCGGGAACACGCACTGAGGGTAGACCGAGCTAATATCAATTGTTGAAGTCTTTTAATAGAATTTACGATCTTTACCATCTTTAGCTAGGTTACTCGTCGTATTAACGAGTACGAAATAAAAAGTAGATATTTATGTTTCATACCGCTTTACTCGCTTTCGTTAATATCAAATAAATCCATAATTAGATATTTTGTATTTTATTTGCAATGTAAACGTCATCGTATGGGGGAAGTCCCCATTAATGATGGATGACATAAAGAATCGTCGTGTACTTTCTTATCGAATACTATAAACAGCAAGGGAGAATCACTCATAAAAAGTCAATGAGTCTCACGTTCTGTCTCGTTCTTTCTGCACGAATGTATCTGCACTCTCTTTCTCTCACTTTCTCTCTTACTCTTTGCCTTATGTTGCGCGTTTACGCGTACACACACTCCGTGGCGCTTACACGTCGCTTCAATATGGTAAGCCGTGCTTTGGTTCTCCGATATCCATATGCGGCTAATGGCAACGGCAGAATCCCTTTTTGCGCGGTAGTCTGTATCGATAGCACAGTGCATTCGCCTCTTTATGCGAGATGTGTTTTAGCGGGGATTTTTTTTCATTACTCGTCCTTACGAATCTCGCGAAATACGAAGCGGTTTGGGACGCAGTGTTTGCCCGCTGCATATGAAATGTCTCATTTCCGGAGTTTGAATTTCGTAAAAGGTTTTTCGCATACCGAGGGAGATTATTTATTTTACCGGAGTGCGTGCTCTTTTTTCTTCGGAAAGATTCCTTAATGAGTTTCTTTAGGAAAAATGCCGAGAAAAATATAATTTGCAGAATTAAAATGAAATATATCTCTTGATTCTTGAGATTGAAAACAAACATTTTATTTCACGTGTATCAACCTCCAATAATATTCCGTTCGTAAAATCACATATATTATTTATATTTTAGTATCATTGAATTATGCAATTCGCTTTGTTACGCTATTAAAATGTTTAATATTCAGTAAACATAACTCGTTTCGTACCCGATACATTTAAAGTTGAAAAAAACAATTTTCTTATTACGAAAATTTTTTTCTAACGTTCCACAGCTAGACTATGTGTGTGGTCATTATATATAAAAGAAAAATATAATCTTAAAGCTTTAATGGCGCGTTTAATAGCGAAATTACACGGAATCAAGCTTAATACTAGTTATCTTCGTACGAAAGACTATATTATAGTTATCGTTGCAATTTGATGCGTCGTTCTTGCGCGCATCTTTATGAATGCCCTTTTCGGGGTGCCTCGTAAAGCTTCCCGTTTTTGCACCGTCATTCGCAAACTCGCACGACGCCACGACCGTTTTGTCTCGGGGTCCGCGCAACAAATCGCGGCGCGCCGTTTTTATTTGCGGAGAACGCGCGCGGTGATTAAAGAGCGGCGCGATAGTGGCAGGAAATAATCCCTTTGTAAAAAGAGGACGAGTCCGCGTGCGTTGTGCATTGTATGTTGTACGGTGTACGTGGGCACAAAGTAATTACGCGAGAGACGCAATCTGGGACGCGTAAGAGAACACACGCCTTTTTTTATCGCGTTCTATGCAAGTTTTAGACACGAGATGCCGGTCCGATTAAATCAGAAAGAGAGAGAGCGAGAGAGAGAGAAAGTACGCAAACGTTAAAGAAACAGGTGGAAAATGGGAAAAGGAATTAACTCTTGTATCTCTCACAAATTAATTTAGATTGGTTGGATATTAACACGGATTCAAAGAGTGTATTTAGATTATTATCGCGAGACACACAAGTGTTTTTATCTTAACCAAGTTATTGCGTGTTATCTGCAATATATAAAACAGATAAATTAAATTCAGGAAACTATAAAAAATGCTCTTCTCTCTACTTAATCGTATTCTTTCTCTTTAAATAAAAACAGGTTCAAGTAGCTTCAAATATGACTTATTATCAAATACGATTAATGTATTGATGCAACGTATATGTTCCTATACAACACATTAAGATTGCGATTAGCGATTTCATTCGCCAACGTCCGCGTAATTGGTAGCCGTAAATCCACCCATCGCTGCATCGGTTATCTCGAAATGAACGAGCCACAGAACATCTATCACATTTGCAGAACGACAAAGCTGTAATCAGATTGTCGACGGGACACCACCATCGTGTCGAGACTTCATCGAGGGCGGAAAGAAGGGGGAGGCTAAGGATCCCCCATGGCCCCATGGGACCCTATCAGAGTTTGATTCTTCCCTCTTCCCGCTCATTCCCCTCCCCGCTCCCTCGCTCTTTCTCTCTCATCATTGCGCCTCATTTCTTCCGACGACGACGTGATACGTCCCAGTCACGTAACCCTAAATTGCTCAATTATTTTCCAATCGTTGTCGCAACCGATCACGTTTGCAGTGGTCCTGGAAGGATCCGTATTGACTCGGAACCTATGCCAGACATTACGTCTCTGGCATCTTCGCGAATCGAGCCCGTGGATCCGACCGGAAAATACGCGCGACTGCTCTTTTCGAAGAGTTCCTACAATAGACAATTCTGCCCGAGAGATATTACGACACAATCTTTGTTCCGTGGATAGAATTTCGTCTGTCTCCTGTTTGTTTATTAGCCTTCGTCGCAGGAGGAGAGCGTATATATACCTTTGGGCAAAAACGGGTAGGGTGGATACGTAACTTCATGCCGGTCCAATTTCCTACAATTCTTCGCTGTCTTTTCTCCACCTGTTCCAGACTTACCGTACTTCCAAATGATTGTCGAGATTTATATGTATATAAACGTCTCTGTGCGCGCGCGTGATGTGTTTACATTTCTCCAGACAATTTATTCGAGTGCGAGGTAAGTAGCCCCGGATCCGAGCTCTGAACATTAAATTGTGAATACTTGGCAGAGGATTTTCCGGGATGCTTGATTTAGACGTGGGTCGTCAAGGGAGACATTATGCGGCGCGGCGTAACTTCGTAGGACCGGTTTTTCACGGTACGTTAGACCGAAATGGAAATAAATAACAAGCGGCGGCAACGGTAGCGACGATTACCGCCGCAAGCCCGGGCAATCAGTTTTTCTGGGTTTTCCGGCCGCCGCGCCGTAGCGGAAGAGCAAAGTGTACATAGAGTAGACCGGAGGCATCTCCGACTGCCACCGTGCCGGAGGGAAGAATTATTTCTCTTCGTTCCATCGCTTCCTAACCTCGTTACGGAATGAAAAGAAAGCTCTCGTCGACGTGTTCAAGTTTGGCCGGTGACCGGAATCACACCGACGAGGACAAACACGCGATCGTTTTCGTCCCCTTCTCTCTCTCTCTCTCTTCTTCGCGTATTTTTTTGCGTTTGGCGCGCCGCCCTCGTCCCGCAAAACAGGTTTGAAGGATGGTGAGTCGGGAAAAATGCGGTTGCACACCCTATTCCATGCGGTAACTTCTCTCTCCGCGTATTTCCGATTCGTCCCGCCGTATGGCGATATCGCCTAACGAAGCGTTTTCTCGCGTCGTCGTATAGTGCGCCCGGCTATATCGAGTAACTCTATCGCGTCGCGATATAGAAAATCGATCCATCACACGGCAGGTTCGCAGGATTTATGTGACTTCATCACTTTAGCCGGTAGTTTATCCATCCCCAAGCTGTTTCGAAAAACAAACGATATTTATTTAACAAGTTAACGTATATATATTGAAAATTCTACTCCATTTCACATTTTTTTTTTTTATTGAAGATATCAAATATTGGAATATTTTGATTTTCCATTGGAATCTGATTCTCCTGCTTCATCTGGTGCAAGATGCACCTGTATAATGCAAACCCCTGTTCTGTGATATTGATTTAAGGCATAAACTCCTTCTTCCCTCAATGATGAACACATTTTAGCTCGGTCGTCTCGCTTGAGAATCCAATATTCGAAAATTCAATATTGTATGGTTAAACCTATCTATAGATTCTACGTAACGCGCGTACTCCCGGATATTGCCCGATATTAGAAAAAGCAGACTGCGTCAAGGACTGCTGAAACGATCCGTCGTCATCGGAGGATCCGCGAGGACGTCGATCTCGCCCTTACTTATGTCGCGACGGGGGGAGGAGGGGGATCGAAAGCAGATCGCCGTATCTTCTTCTCCGTCGCACGCACACACGCACGCCCTTTCGCATCCCTCCAATAAGTTCGAAGGGATGATGAAGCGCCGAGAATCTAAGCGGAAAAACCCGGCTACGCTCGCCCGTTTCTTTCGCTGACTTTCGGCGCGCAAATATAAGCGCACACGTCGAGCGCGGCGAACCGGTACGGAAAAAAGAGAGACGAAAAGGCAACCCACGTTCTATATATAGGGTGGTTTGGTAATTGCCAGCGCGAGATAAGTGATATTTCTTGTTACGAAGTAAATCAATCTTCGCGAGAATAATTATCTCCCGTTAATGACTGCATTTTTAGAGTATCTTTCTAGTTACAACTCGCTGCGCATGCGATCATATATTCACTTTGATGCCTTTTTTCATCGATAAATAACGGAAATGAAATGCTTGACAAAAGTTAAATCATATTTGACTTTTCACTTATCGTTACGACCAAACAGATAATACTTTTACTAAATTTTCATGTATATGTATTTATCTCATAGATAAGATATCCTGGAAATTGTTCTTTTCCGTTTTGTTTTCTAATTCTAAATTTGATTGCATCATAATGTAAAATGTTAATTAATCTACGCGCATAGAACTAATAAATGTTAAAATCCTGACATTTGATATTACATGCACGTTAAACTTTAATCATAAAAAATTTGGCATGAAAGTTTTAAAAGAATATTGTTACAAGTCAACTTATCTTGCGACAAGAAGTTTAATAATTTTTTTTAACTAAAATTGTCAAAATTGAACAAGGATTCCCAAACAAACATCGCAAATTTCTTTTCAGCACAATTTGATCTTATTGGCGATATTTTTCTGTGCTGTAGCACTCTTGTTTCTCCCAAGAGCTCATCCAATTACGAAAGCACCCCTAATACGCGCGACGTCGGCCCTTTGGAATGCGTCCATTTTACCGAGACGAATCCGACCGTAATCGCGCGACGGAGTTTCCGGATAACTCGCGCTAAAACAACGAGACCGAGGAAGAAGCGTCGCGACGCCGCCTGGTACATCGCGGCGGACGTGGTCCAGACAATCGGTAACATCCATTCTCTGCCACGTTTCTTTTCTCTTCCCCTCTCTTCCTTTCCTCTGTCTGGCCCACGTCCTTACTTCTGGTTGTTTGCGCGTGTTTATGTCGAGTTTTTTATCTCTCTACCCCCTCAAGAGGGGGTAGGGATGTTGTCCGTTTTTCGTATTTACCCTTGTTTGTTCGTTCTGCTACGCGAAAGACATTGAGACATGGTAGCAAGAACATGGAGACGTCAGTTCAAGGTTTTTCCATCTATGAACGCAGACGATACTTGAGTCTCTTGAAAGTGAACAGATTTTTAAATTGCAAAAAACGACTGCGATGCTTTTTCAATTTTTCCCCCTTTGTCGTCCGAGGGATAGCTCTCTTTTCTCTCAAAAGAGATGATATGGTGACAAATTCATGAGAGCTTTCATGTACGGAGTACGTATGCGCGAAGAACTAAGATTCGTTGTAAATCTGTTTCTCGTGACACCTATCTTTTTCTTTATCCTACTTTTTCGCAACGTCTACTCAAGTCACCTACCTACTTTTTTGCCGTGGCGCTTTTCTTGCCGCCTGCGAGCCGGAATCCTTTTTTGATTGACGTAAAATCGCGATAAAATGTAAAAAGTGAAGAGGGCACGAAGCCTACTTCTTCCAGGCGTTCTATCAATCTTTCGGAATCCTCACGTCTTTAGCTTCAAACTTACAACGTACCTTTTTCAACGTTTCGATCCACTTTTCTCTCAACTTAATCCTCAATCGATACCTTTCAATGTAACATCTCAATGTAATTTCTAATCGTCTTAATATGTCTACTTCTTCGAGTATTTTCGCACAATAATACTAATTGTAAACTTTGCACTCTTATGCGCACAACAGCTTGAATGTAGAAATAGTGGACTTATTAATCAGAAAATTTCACACGAAATGCTAGGAAATACCGAACTTTCGAGATTAGTGAGTTGCTCGGCATTATTACATTTTTGATCATAATATTCTGAATCTATTATATATTATAAAGGCTACGTGAAAGAAAAAACGGCGCGACACGCTCTATATAAATGTCATGGGAGAGACGCGTTACAAATTTCGCTCGTCAATGTGTTAAATAGAGAACGTCGAACGACATAAAGAACTCATAGATGGTGGCTACCATGAAATGTGATACATCACTGCCAATGGGGCGACCATATGGCGCTTCACCATAGCCGCGGGGCTTCGGCACGTAGCAACACCTGGCGTATCTCTTTTTCGTCTCCGGAGACGATCGCGGCGGCGTCCACGGTATTCCAGGCACGTAACACAGCGAATGCGCGAAATCGCGCGAAAAGGAAATAACGAGGTGGCGATGGGAAATGGTAATGCCGGTTAAATCTCTCGAACTTCCGGTTTCACTATTTATACCTTATGGATTGCAATTTCCTCGTCGTCGACACGCGATTCCCGTCCCTGACGTTCGAGTTTCGGGCCAGAAGTGCGGAGTAGACGGCTACGCTTATTGCCTGGCTCTGTTAACGGTTCCGGTTATGCGAGCAAGTAGTGTGTAGCTTTAGGCCAACGCTGCGCATATCGAATTTAGCAAAACAACAGCGATATTTCGTACAGCGTTATTATTGACGCTTCATATTTACAAAACAAGCATATGTATTTAAATTATCGCATAATTTGCATATCGATTAACTGTTAAAACAACATGCAGTGAAAACTAATTATCGTATGTATTTTATAATTTCGCTTATATCCTACAAGTACATATATTGATTTCCTTTTATCAGAAAAATTAAGCTTGATAAATTTATGCGGATAATATTTATTCAATTAATTACATCTAAAGAAATTTCTTGTCAGTACAAAATTCGAATGTTTATATGTTTACATTAATTTAAATATACTCTGTACTTTTTATAGCTAATTATTTTACGTTTTAGTACCATAATATTTTCATCTTTTTGTCATTCTTTAACATTTCAGTTTTCTCTCAACTCTCTTAATTTTAACGAAAAAGAATATTTTTTTGGCTTCTTTTTGTTAATTAATATTTCGACAAAGGATATTTGTTTAGTGAGAAAGAGACGAACTATCGAGGAAAGCTGACTGATTTGTTACTGATTTGTTTCCCACGGAAGCAGAAATTTTACTATTTTTCGTAAACGTTTCGTAAAACTCATCCCCATAAAAATGCGTCGGCGTTCCGCTTGTCCGCGAAGGAAAAAGGACAATCCGGTGTAATTCCATTACTTTCAACGTTACGCCGGACGCACCCTATCAGATCGGCGAGGAGCGCAATGATTCTCAACGGAGGCTTCCTTTACGAGCCGGGAGGAGGATAAGTGTACAGGCGAGTGCTCTCGCAGAGACTCGAGGACACTCGTGCTCGGCCGAAAACACGTAAATAAAGCCGCGGGGAAGTGCATCACAGTCGGGATGAGGTAGAGAGAAGACATGGAGGAGAGGAGAAGCCGCGGAGAGCCAGCGCGCAAGCAAGAAGAAGCGGTAGAGAGAGAGGAGAGGAGACCGGAAGAGGAGAGAAAGGGAAAGTCCGGAGCTATTCGAACGTGCGCCGCAAAAAAGGAAAAGCCTCGCTCCTGCGCGGATAGGATCCCGTGCCAAGGAGAGTTCCGACGCGCTTTTCAGCGCGATAAAACCGCACGGGTTCCTCGGCTTCTCGCCCGCCGAGACTTTTGCACGCCGCATAAAGGCGACTCTTTTTACGGCGCGTTTCAACCGGCGCGCTTTCGCGCGGAGAAGGGAAGAAGGGGAGTTTTGCGAAGGAAAAGAGAATACAGGGTTTCTCTGTCGCGGATAAACTTTCCTCGTAATAAAATCGCTGTGCGAAAATTCCCAAGTAAATTTGAACTGCGCGTGCCGAAAGGGGAGAAAAACCGCGCTCTGCTGGCCGCGCGGCGAGGACAAATATTAAATATCGATCGCGACTGTGTATGCCTTTTTGTCCGTCGCCGTCAAAAGCGCAGTTGTGCACTTTGTATTCCGCTTCGTTCGAAAATACTTTTGCAATACGTTATGAGGAAATTTTCGAGTCACTAGAATTTTTAGTAAAATGGAAGTTAGATTTTGAGCACTTTTGATCCCATTTCTTTTGTGTCTCTGTAATTATTATAACAAGAATGACGCGTGGCTCCGTGCTAACGCGAGTGATCAGTAACGGAAGGGTCCTGGGTTCAAATCCCAGTGGTTCCTCATCCCGTATATATCCATTTTAATTCGAGTACCTACAGATCAGAGACTGACTCCTCTTCCGGAGGAGAATCAGGCTTCCGTAATCGGTAGACTAAAGAAGGGGTGGCACAATGGACCTAATCTGAATCTGAGTGCCTCGCTGAGGACCCCCTCCCCTCAGCAATTATTAATATATATTTATTACGTTGAGAATCTAAAAGCTTGTTAAATCAGTATTTACCGATTAAATTACAATTTGATTATCTCTCTAAAATGAGTTTCATATATATATATATATATATATATATATATATATGTATGTATGTATATATGAATGTATTGTATTAATTATGACAATTATTAATCAATTAGTAATAAGTATAAATTAATTACGTGACGCTTTCATAATTCATTATTATTCTCATCTCACGTTCTAATCCAATTATGACAAATGCTCATCAAAGATTCCATAACATTATAAATTGAATATTGAGAATTTTATTTAATATAGAATATTACATCTACAACAACAGTTTCATGTTGATTAACTTTGATTTTATCCCGTGTGGAAAATCGTCTAATAAAACTCAGTAAACGAACACGAAACAACGTAAACTTTCTGATACTACCGCATGACAATCTATCAGGTAAAATAACAAAAAAATAAAAAAAAATTCTGTACGGGATTATCTTGCGCTTAGACTGGAGTCAACCGGAGTCCAGTTTAAGGCGACTTATCGCGCAATAAGTCTCGTGGTCTGCCAACTACTACTACGCGAGAGAGAGATTATAGATAAGTATACGCCGAAGTGAAAGTACGAAATTACCGGGCTTACTCCGCACTCCTAGATTTTCCGCCGGCGGTTACCCGCTCGCGCGCGCGCGTGGTCGCTGAATATGCATTAAACGGGATATTACTGGCGGCGGATCAGGGACGATACTATTTCTCATAGCGTAATGCTGTTGCGAGTGCCGCACCGGCTACTGCGGGTCGCTAACTTCGGTTCCGGTGCGGTGAATAAATTTCGCCAAGGGTCCACCGCGCGGTTTCTCCCGCTTTTTTTTTTCAAAATTTCTCGGTCCGCTCTCGAGAACGGAGAATGGCGAGACCAGCGGGAGAGTCGACATAGACCGATACTCGAGAACGCAACACGCAGCTGAACCCCACCGAACTGGAATTTCATTCCGCGCTGGCGTCGCACTCCGCTGCGTGACGGATAATTGGAGAGCTCGCTTCTCAAAGGGAAGGACAATCTCTCGAAAATCGCACACGCGTGTAAAGAACCAGTCTGTTCATTTCAGAGTCGGAATTCTAAAAACATGCCTCTCAGATGTGCAACATAAAACGTTGCACATTTTAACGTAGACTCGTGAAAAGCTCGAAACACTTAAATCTCGTAAATAAATGCAAGGATATGTCAATAATAAACATTTCTTTATTATTATAATTATAATCACAATTATAACAGTAACGAAATGTTTATTGTTGATTTACACAGCAAAATTTACGTGATCTCAACTTCTTGGTATGGGCACTTTCTGTTTAATTGTATTTATTGCCGTTGCACGATAAGTCTCATTCCGCGAAATTAAAACAATTCACGTAGTTTTACATCTCATGGCTTACATTGCGATGAAGCACTGCGGCGCTATTTTGCTCTTGTGATACAAATCTTCTGACTCGATAATGATTAGCATCTCCGAAAAGTTTATTGCGATCCAACAGAGAATGTCATGTCTCTTATTCGCGATAAATATTTATGACAAGCCGAGAATGGAAAATAGAGTTTGCCAAACGAATTTTCGGAGATGGCCGGTGAAGCGAATCATTATCGAGTCAGAGGATTTGTATCGCAAGAACGAAATAGCGCGCGGTGCTTGATCGTAATGTAGGACATGAGATGCAAAACTACGCGAATTGTCTTAATTTCACGGGATGCGACATCGCGGCAACGAGCGGTGAGGGGACGACGAGAGAATTTCCCCCTCGCGGAGCAAGACCTCGCACAACGTCACGATGATAAATCGAGCGCGAGAACGATGTTGGGAACGCGCTACGACCACCCTAGCGAGACACAATCTTTTCCTATTAGCCACGCCACGGGCCTTAAAAACGTTACCGAAAAAGAGCGGCGGGAAAAGCGGCGACGAGGGAGAGAAAGAAGGGACGCGGCCACGTGAATTATTGCCGCGACGCTGTCATGTGAGTTTAATCGGACATATTGCCGCGAAAAATGTTTCGCGTCCGCACCGGAGCCGCGAGCTCTCCATTTTCGGATGCAGCTGTACCCACGCATGTCGCGAGAGATGTTATTAATATTAGTATATTTCACCACGCGGCGAATGGATTTCATTAAGTTTGCAAATCATTCCAAATGAAACTGAATACCATGTTATTTCATCTGCACATACTTTAATAGTTAAAATCGCGTGCGCGACGAGATAACTCGCTTCGTCAGTTATATATCGTCTTCCATATATCGTCACCTAATTTCTGTTGTTTTTATTCAATTTATTTTATTTACAGATTATGTTAGTATACGCAGTTTATAAAATTTCAAAAAATAAATAATACGAATATTAAACACGCAAATATTTATATTATTTCATTTCTACTGTGCATAGTTAGCTCTGCTTTTACACAAATTGTTGATTTGAAAATGGGACAAAAACCCTTGTCCCTTTTGAGAAGATAACGGGACAAAAGACTTGAGATCAAACCTGAATTCCAAGAATACGGGTCAACGACTTTGCGGAAAGAAAAAACTTACAAGGAAATAGAAAGACGTAAAGACGTCATATACTCTGCATATATTTAATTTTGTGTAAAATAATGTTACATAAACCAAATTTCAAACCGGATTATGAATTTGTCTCATTTTCGTGAAATAGTAAAAATTTTATTTAAAAAATAAAATCTAAGATAACTCATAAAAAGGCAATTTGTAACGACACCGTCGTAATTTCGCAACACGTTGTACTTCGAACATCTCTTTGCAATTTGTTGTCGGAAATTGAGAACCACGTTTCTCGTTTGTACGTCGATCTAATCGTGAGTAGTACCGAATGATCGCACATATATATCGTACGTGTACTCTCAAGGTGGCTTTAGAAACGGTAAATGCGGCAATGATCGTAGGCGTGGGCTTTTCTACGTCGATTAAGCTCTCCGAGAAGGCGTGGCATGTTAAACTCTCCTTTCTTCGTACGAGAAGGGAAGTCCGCAGGGAAGTTCGAATTGTGGCAAGTGCTACGCTCACTGAGGTCTAGTGCACTGACGTCATACGTAGCGGTAAAAAGCAGAAGAACAGAGAATAGGTACACGATGATGTGTGAATTTTAGAGCTCGGAGTTGGTCTTGGGCTGGGGGCTCTGCCTGCGGCCGGTGCAAAACTTGTGCTCCGATGTACGCGCCTCGAGCTATAATCATTTCTCCGCTGTCGGAGTTCGCGCGTTGTAAATATCACGCGTTACTGCCCCGCGTCGGATCGGACACATAAACGCTCGCACAATTGCCTCCAGGATTGTTACCGCCGTGGCCGGACCGGTGGTTTGAAAATGCACGCGGTTGCTTGCTTGATCGGTCGATCAATTGGGAAAACAATGAGACTGACACGCGGCAAACGGCTTTAAATAGATGATCGCGGTTGCGTATTTCGATTTGTACTAGATTTTGGAGGAAATTGGATACGCATGGATGAAATAAAATCGCGTGCGAAAGCTGCTTCTTTATTTCATTATAACGGAAGATCTATTTTTTATTTTTAATTAAAAGACAAAGAAGTCCAAGGAAATCTAGCAAGAAATGATATAATCCGGCAAATCAAAAACATGGAACGTCTCTAATTATTATCTCAATTAAAAATACAAGTAAATTTGAAAGAAGACTTGGTTAAAGGGAGTGTGCTTAGGAAATAAGATATTTACGTTATTAAGAAATTGAGAAGCATAAAATTGGGATTTATATGAGGTGAAGAATAGGAGGAAGCAACGATAATGAAAGAAGGAAGAAATAATAGGTAGACTAAAGAGTTAAGAGAAAAGGCAGGAACCTTTTAGATTATGATGAGTACAAATAAAGCGAGTAAGAAAGAGGAAGACAAGCAGAGCAGTAAATAACGATAATAGCAAAAGTGTAGATAGGAGATTATTGCTCGATAAAAGAGAAGAGAACGTATTAAAGGAAGAGTAAGGGTAAAAGAATTAATTAAAATATTATACGAAAGGAGATACAATTGATGGAGAAATAGATATTACAAAGAAGAAGAAAAAGATCTATGGAACATAGAGGAAATAAAAAAGAATAAGAGCTAGTCTAAAAATGTAGATGAAAGGAAAAAATTCGGAAAAAAATATATAGAGTTAAAGTAGAATAGAAAAACTACATTTTCACATGAAAAAGAATTTAAAAAATTGAAAAGTTCAGAGAAGAGGGAGGTATAGAAAAAAATATACAAGAGTGAAAGAGTGGAAGGGTAACAAGAGAAATGCAAGAAGGAATAGATAGTAGCAAAGGATGATAGCAGAATAGTAGCAAAAGAAAAATAGGATATATATATGGAAGAGAGGAAAGGATTTTCCGAAATAAAAAGAAGAAAAGAATAGAGACCAACAAAGAGAAGATAGAAAGGAAGAAGAATTAGAATAAGAGGAGATAGGACAAGTAAATATAAATGTAAAAAAGGGAAGTTTTAGACACCCGGATAGTAAAGAAAGGTTATTATAGGAAACTGGAAAAGTGAATAAAATAAAGAAATGCAGTTTTTAATTTTTGTTAATCTCGCTCACATTCCATTTGTCAAA
Organism: Tetramorium simillimum; assembly: GCA_011636635.1. Lineage (NCBI taxonomy): Eukaryota > Metazoa > Arthropoda > Insecta > Hymenoptera > Formicidae > Tetramorium > Tetramorium simillimum. The sequence goes on along the minus strand of VBVQ01000005.1, from coordinate 137,918 downwards.
TCCCGCTTCTTGACTGTAAAAATGCTGAAGTGAATAAATCATCTATTTAAGTAAATTTGAAAGAAATAGATCATACGAGATTATTAAATAACGACAGAATAAATAAAATAGTGTAATTGCACATGCACACATACATATTTATAGACATAGAATACGTATAAAGAAATATACACAAAATAGATTTCATTTATGGAATATGTTTTGCATTATCATGAACTGTATGAGAAATAAATTAAATTTGCGATTGCAATTATCCGCGTGCAACTTTGCAAATAAATTTAGGAAATTAATCATTTATTATTATTCATGTACTGGACGGGATCGAAATTTTATGCTTCGTATGCGTAATAATTCTAATTAACGAGCGGCAAGTTGACTTTCCGTGCAAAGCAAAGTACGTTTAATCCGAGTTATTGAATCGAATGGAGGTCGAGCGAACGTTTTAACAGCATCGTTACCAGACTTTTCCCACGAGTGCGGTTAGCCGATCACGCCGAAAGCGCTTAACGTAGAATATAGAATTTTCCGGATAGTGGTATCAGAAAAAAAGTTCGGAAACGAAAAAGCGTCCACGCCGCGGGTTATGTGCGGTCGATAAGCCGGAGTGCCGCTTTTCGAACGTTTCGAAACGTTTTGCTGCTAGACGCGCTTCGTTATGGTGCAAAACGACGTACCATATTCGTTCCTTGATAATCCGCGGGAACGCGGTCGCTTTGAGGGGTCTCGAGGTGCCGGGGAAAAAGACGTTAGTCATCGCGCCGCTTTCGCGTTCGAAGTATGCCAGATGCGACGAACGGATTATACGGAACATTATGAGAGTCACGCACTTTCTCTTGCGGATCTTTTTTACAAATCCAGCCCAGTCGGGCTGAATAAACACAGATCTGTTCTTGTATAACGATACAATTCCGTTTCAATTTATTCTCGCGTTCTTCATTACCTTAGAAATTATCTTTCTTCGGTCGGAGAGCTCGATGAAATATCTTTAAAACTGTCAAGTGTGGCGTTCATGACAATCGTTTGTTACTTGTGAAACAACGGTGTTGCGGTGTTTCACAGATTTACTGTGGTTTGACATTGTAAACAAAAGAGCGACGCTAAACCCCGACCAAAGATTATCGCGAGTTTTCGCAGTGAAGAATTTCGTGGGTGTCGCCGCTGCACCGTCGCGCGGCAATCTCGGGTTACGCCGAACCGGCCGCAACCGTAAACTGTGACGCGTAACAAAGGCTTCTCGCGGCGGGAGAAGGCAGCGGAGAACTCCGGTTCTCGCCGCGAAGTAGAGCATGAAGCGAACGAGCGAGCACAGAGTCGGAGAGAGAAACCCAAGCGTTGTGAACTAACGCTGCGTATTAAGAATGCACGCCCGTCGCATCAGGACGAAATCGTATGCGGAGCCACGTTTCGTAGCCAGTCCCTTTGACGGTTCGTTTTTGTTTGCCTAGCCGAGCACTTCCGGCGAAATGATACCGCGCCTGACTTTTTATTGCTTCCGAAAGCGCGACGTGTGATAAACGAAGCGTACGACCGCATAAGTTTCTCGCTGCCGGCGTTCGTATTTAGTTTTCTAAACTTCTTGTTATACCTGTTTAATATAACAATTAACGTCAATCAAATTTTAAGGACCATTCTTTTACCATTGCAAAAGCTACTTTTTCATATTTTGCGTAAATTCATATTTTTTGCGGACAAATGAATGGTATTCTTTATCTCGTATAGTAGTGTAAGATTGAGCGAGTAGGGCTATTTCAAATCCCTAATGTCAATCCCAAATTTAAAAAGTTCTTCTGTGACTTTCCGCTAGAAATTGTATTGTAAATTGGAGCCGGGATTTGAACTCGGGACCTTTCAGTTACTAATCGCTCGTTAGCACAGAGCCACGCGTCATCCCTTTATCTCGTATAAATCGACATTGTTTTTAACTTCTCTACAAGTTTGCCGGTTGAATACTGATTATCATACTCGATAAAATCACGTTTATAGTTCCAGCGTTTATCAATTTAGCGCACTTGCACCAACATACTGTCAATTTACGAAACTAAACTACCCCGCGCATTTATATTAGCGTCTCACAAATTTAAATATTTACCTTCGCCACGTACTCTAATGACGCTTCGCTTAATAACGCTCTCGCGTCCAACGGCTTAGAGTTACGGTATAATCCGCGCTTCATGCTGGCGACGCGTCATTTTTGCACGATGGCTCACAATGAGTAAGCCCGCGCAAACGGTTTTATACCGATGTCGCGTGCTCGTGACACGACGACCGTCCGTTCGACGCGTTTTACTCGAGCGATCGGGCTAAATAAAAACTTGAACTCGATACCCGCTTTGACAATCTCGCGTCACGATCACGCTCCGCGCACAGCTCGTCCGGCTCGCTAATCACGCTCGCGGATAGTCGGATCGACCCGATTGCGTCCGGGAATCGATACGTGCAAGATTCGTACGGCTAACGAGGACCCCTCGCAGTCCAGAAATATTGGTAATTTTAGCGACAGGTACCTCCAGTTGATCCTCATATCTCTGTATCGGTGGCACCGAGGCAGGCGTATCAGTGAATTTATTGTAGCTTTATTCGCGTAAAACGCAAATTTGATCGGATTATTACTGATACGCATGCGGACAATAAATCTGCTGGTCAATCGTGAACTTTGTGCGTCATCAGGATGAAAATGAACTAAATTTTATAAATGTACCTTTGTGATTGATCTGTCTAAAAAGTCGTTGCGCGATAAAGCCGGTCAGTATTTTCTCTTCTAGTATTGCGCAAACTGTTGCCTCGCGCTTGGAAAAAAAAAACAGAAACTTCAGTGGAGCGCGATATTCGCTCCAACAGCGCTTTACGATCCCGCAGTCCATGTTGCACAGTTCGCTATCGTTCGCGGTTAGTCGGATTAACACGATCGGTATCGAATATCAAACAGGAAAACTGCGATTAGTTCGCGACATCGACATCGACATAAAAGGAAGTTCGTTCTCCTTGAAGACGGTTACGTCGGCGCCGCCGCCGAGTAATCAACCGTTCTCGGACTCCACTCTCCTAAATTTTTTTTAAGTGCAGGTACTGAATAATAGAAAAAGTGTTGATTATACCAATTTTTTAAGCTTAAAGTCGTTAATCCATCTTACAAATTATCTGTTTTTTTTTTTATTAGATTTGTATATAATTTCTTGTTAAGAAATATTTTTACATAAACATGCACATATGTTCTCACCCACGCACATTGTGTATGTGCGTTAAACTTTGAATTATATTTATATTTTTTTCTATTGAGACAATTGTTTTATATATAATAGTATTATATAACAATATTTTTTTATATAATAATGTTTACCCGTTCACTAAATATGAAATATGTATCGTAGAAATTTTGTAATGATATTTATTCGGGTGCAGCTAAATTTTAATTTTAAAGTACCGCCTCTGAGTGCATGAGAAATATGATCGTTACTGTATAAAAAAAAAACTGAAGATCATGACTCGTGGTGCTCCTTTCTAATAAGAGTCCATTAGTCTCCAACACCGCCTGACCACTTTGGAAAATTAATATCAGCCCTGTCCGGAGAGTTCCTCGATTAATGCGCGCACGCTTCTAGAAGATCCGTGCATTAAAAAAAAAAGAAACGATATCTTCTATATCTCTTTGAGTTCTTTAGAACTTTAAATTAACGCTTAATATCTTTATCAGTGGATTTTCTCCTCCACGACGGTTTCTTTTATGCATTATAATTCTCGCGGGTGTGAGACATAAAAAAAACGAAATGCATTATCGCTCTCGAATTTATGAAGAGAAACTGAGAAAATGCATTAAAATATTAAGCAATTTATGTTAAAGTGATTGCTGCGAGGCATTTCCAAGACGGGAACGGTTCAAGCGGATGATTCTGGTGGTCTCCATTTAGGAAGTCTAGTCGGTACCGGTAGAATTCTACGAGCGATCTTGGTCGGCATTATTTTTCCCTCAGACCCTAACAAACCCCGAACGACGCTTCTCGTAAAGCTCTTTCGCTCGTGAACGTTCCGATGAACTGGCATAATCTATTGCCGGAGAAAAGTCTCTTCCGCTTCTCGTCGCGGCGATGTTATCCGTATAGAGGATTTCCTCTTTTCTTTTTTTTTTCTTTCCTTCGTTGGGATTTTCCGTAAGCAGAGCTCGACAGTGCATTTACCAAGCTTACGTGTTTCTAACTTAAACCACGTTCGCGTTGGTTTAACGAAAACATGCGCCACCGGCTGGCAATATTCATGTTTTACGAATGAACGCGTCAGCAGTCAGAGAGATTCCATTTTCGTGCGGAGTAGAAGATTTGCTTTTGTAAACGTAAGACGGATGCGAAATGGGTGATTCGCCCGAAACACATTGTCTTTGACAACGTATAACGCGTGTCATACACACGTCGGACAGATGGCGTCCAGACTTTTCACTCGGATTTAGAGAATAGTGCGCTCAGAATTCGGCGGGATATCGACAGCGCTGATTTGGCAGCTGTCGAGCACGTTCGGCACTCGTCCAGCTGCCATGGTTAATTTCTCACCGCCCCCTCCCACCTCCCTGCCGTTAGGACTGCAATTACTCCTGACTCGACCGAGGTCGGTCTAATCGGTATACAATCTGTGATGCAAATTTACTGCAATCTCAACACGGCGCGCCTTCCAGCCTCGGAAGGGTAGTATGATTATTGATTTTTATAATTGATACCATTAAGTCTCAAAAGCGGATCAAGTTTCTGGAGGAACATAAATAGCCGTTCTCGACTCCTTCTGTGTCTGAAATCTGGTAATGACTTATGTATAAACGAGGAAGAAATTTTGTTCAGTTGACAGAATGGCAAATTTTAAAAGCGTGATTTTCTTCGACGCACTTGCTTAAATTGCGGAGAAATAGATAGGTACGCCGCGCGTCTGTCGAATGAAGAGGAAAAAAGTGACTAATTTGATCCGCGTATAACAATGTACAGGTTGTCAGCTTCACAATCACCGTAATCATACACGGACAGCCCTTCTGGCGCGCTTCCGAGAGTCCTGTGGGAATGCGTTTATCGTCGTGCAAGGATTTCGCGCTGCTAGCCAAGAGGATTACTCGATATTCCGCACGCGGAGGAAGACGTCCTTCCCTCGCTTCCTCTCAAATCGACTGGCTGTGCTACTGGCACCCCCGTTCCTCCCCGGCTCCCTCCTGTCCCCCCAGATCCGGCCTGTCGTCCGCGAAGTCTCGCGAGCCTGACTCGAATTTTTTATTAAATCCTCGCCTTTCCCGATAATGGCGGACTCTTTCGTCGTGTGTATCGAGATGAAATGCGATTTTTTCGCCGCTCGTGCACGCCGCGGACGAACCCTTCACGCCCACTGGGGTTTATTTACTTTCACTCACCACCTCACCCTCTCGCCTTCTCTTCCAGCCCGTTTCGTGCCCCTTTGCATGCCTTCCAATTGGATGCTCGTAGCTCGCCCCGTTTGGCAACCCTTCGTTGCGCACTGTGCAAATCAGAAATGAAATTCTTTCGCCGTTCTCGTGCGGCTTCCGTGTGCACAGGTGTCCCGTTTATTCTACTGTTTGAGGACGACCGCATATGTACGCGCGCATTTCTGCATGCATATACATACATATGTACGCATACCTCTATTCAGAAACATTAAAGCGCGAGCGTAATGATGCTTTGTGTTTGGGAAAATGTTATGAATGGCATTCGAAACTTCTCTTAGTAATGCACGTGTAGCATTAATTAACTTTATAGATTTAACGTTCTCGCAATAATTCATTCAGGCGTCTTTTATACGGATTAAATTTATATTTGCGGCTTAATATCAAAATAAATACTAAAAGTACGAGACGGATAGTCAAATAGATTGAATTGATAATGGAGTCCACTTAAACCTTTGCCCGTGGAAAGTCAATATCAAATCGATCTAAACTCTGCCTATTTCCGATACATCCTGGCAACATACAGGCAGCTTCTCATAACACGCGGAATTTCTCCTTTGATCCAATCCCCGTCTGATCGTTGCTACGTAACGTTAGCGGAGGGTCAAATTCACTCGCGTATGTACGTCGTATTCGAGTATCCACTGGAAACGCTCTGGATTTTTATCGGAAACATTTCTCCGCGATGCTCGAAATAACGGAGATAATCGAGTATCTCCCCTAGCGACGGATCATCCCCAACGTAACTCGCGCCAAATCCGGCGCGGGTCTCTGTCGTTCTCTCTCTCTCTCTCCCTCCCACTCTCTCGCACTTCTCTTTCTCTCTTGTGTATATCGTGGCGCTCTCACCTTGATTACTCACCTGGGGTTCCCGGCACCAGGTATGCATACCCGCATGTTTGCTCGAATAATTGGCCGGGCTGTGCGCCGTGCGCCGGGTCCCCCAAGAGCAAAGCTCATGTAACGAGAGAGAGAGAGAGAGAGAGAGAGAGAATCGCTTGAAATTCAATCTACCATCTCCGCTACGCGCGCACCCGATCACGCCGATAAGGATCGACGCGACGGCGATTCGAGAGTCAGTGGTCAAAATTGCTAGCGATCGAGTCGCGACGCGATTTGTACGTTCATCGCAACGAGCACTACCCTTGAAGATCGATAACGTTCGACAGTATTGCGCAACGGGTATTCAGTATCAACCCTTGGCTATTAAGCTTTCATAGAGAACTGTTACGCCACTTTAGCACTCGGTGCGACTGACGCGCGAGCAATAATGGAAGGTGAATTGAACGGACAGGGATATATTTTACTCGGTACAAGATACCGAGAAAATATTACGACGGAAGGGAATTTAATAACTGTTTCTTCAACAATTGTTTGCCAATTATGTTTTTTTTTTTACCTTTTTTTACTTTCCAGAGAGTTCACTTGCGATTCTGTACAAAAAAAAGGTTGTAAATCGCGACGTTAAGAGAAACGTTGGACTTTTATGTTTTCTCCGTATATTAAACAGTGATTTGCTCTCCCTTCATTTTAGCCCCCTTCATTTTACACCATAATAGCTGAATGCCATTATATTCAAACGCGTACATTAATCAACCGTTGTCGAATGGCTCTGATTAACTTTGATCTCAAGTGTGCGGCGGGATCATATTGGAATGAAAATTCCACAACAAAGAGCAACCGAGGGCGGGAGGGCGGGAGTAGGACTTCTCGCAAGATTCGTCTCCTTCCGCGGAACTCGTAAAAGAGTTTTAAACTCCAGCCGTTAAAGCGAACGAGCGGATTGGTTTTCGCAGTAAAGCCCCGAAGTGCTTCGCGATCCACGTTCTTAGACGCCGAGAGAGGAGCGTTTGAAGGAGAGAGAGAGAGAGAGTCTCTTTTCCACGGTATTACGACCGCTTATTTTCTTCCGTCAGCGAGAGTTCCTTGCTACCCAGGAAATTTTCTCGTCCCGTTGCATCTCTCTGAGCGAAGTACATCGTGAAAGGTTTGTTAACTTCGCGAAAAGTGCACCGCATCACTGTCGGGGCGTTCCAAGAAACGCGAGTCGCTCTGAAAGGATACGGACGGTATTTTGCTTCTCGAATCAAGGAAACGCGTTGAGAAACGTCGCGATAAGATGCGCCTTTGAACCGTCGGAGGCTGGAGCAAAGTGGTACTTTTAACGTTCTTATCGTTCTCGCTAATTACTGTTAAAAGAACAGAGATATTATCGCGACGCTTCGCTGTCTGTCACGTCCACCGTTCGACCGAAAGTGGGTAAATATCACGGCGGCAGGCACTAATAGGCGCAATGTACCTATCTAGCACGTAGCCGCGGACCACTCCGGAAAGTCAATCGGAGAAGAGAGGCCGCGCTTGCGCCCGCCTGCGCCTCGCTACGACAATAACGCACGTAACGACATTACTGTGTGCGCTTATAATTCCATTACAACCGGACGTAACCGATAATTTAGTCCCGATAATGGGGCGCACCACGATTCCCATCGGCGCGGTCGCATGCCGATGGCCTAGCCGAAGCGCTTTTCGCCCGCGTACCTGTGCAAATGCATATATGCGCGCCGCGTCGGTATCGTCCGCTTTTCTACGCATCCACCATGCGTTGCGAAGCGGCTCTCCTCGGCCGCACCGACGACGGGGGGCAAAACAACGCGAAAGAAACGGCGCGCGGATGGCGCGTGGACACCGGCCAAAAAGTGCACCAAGCATCGTTTCGGCGCGCGCATGTATATAGGCGCGTATGTTAACGCGCGCCTGTCCGCCGACGCGACGTCCGGCGAGTCGCGCATATCCATCGAAATCGTGTAGAATCGAAACGGCTTTACATACCGAACGCCCCACGAGATACAAAAAGCGAAATACGAAATCGATTCCGCGCGCGCATTCTCTGCGTTATGTATTTGATGGACGCGACGCTTTTTGTGTCCTTTTAAAAAAAAAATGTTGCATATTTGAGAAAATCATGCGAGTCCATTGATTGTTTTTTACATAAGTACACTTAATCCTCTTTTCAGTTATTCACAAATGTATTATATATCGGAGGTTTTCGATTTTCCGAAATATTCTATCGTGTTTTCCGTAACAGAAAACAAAGATTTGTTCGTACGGGTCTATGAATGTTATTTACGTTCTGAAAACACGGAGAAAAGTAAATTTACATTCTTTTATCGGACATTCCCTGTGTTCGTTGTTTCGCGAAAAAGTTCAACATCGATAGTTCATCGTGTGCATACACAACCGTAGATTTGTTTTCTGAAATACCGTATCGCGCATCCGTTGTTCTACCTCGTATTACCGTTTATTTTATCTTCATCGGTTTACGTATATATCGACGAAACGTTATGGAAAAAATATGATGTATTCATTCTTTCGGTATCAACGGTAAATTAAGATTTATTACTGGTTGGAATTTTTGGCAGAATAATATATTTTCTGTTCGCTTGCAAAAATGTGTTTGCTCCGGCGCGAATAGCTGTCGTATCAATATTTTAATTTCACTGCGCGACACATGAATAACATTGATAATAAAAAAAAATGCATATAGTAACCGTATCTTTTATCTCTAATTTTTCAACCAAAATACTTTTCAAGCGTCTGTTTTTTACTTCTTATGTGAAATATTGATAACTTGTATTTTTTTAGTTTTTTTTAATAGCCCATGGACAAATTTTTAAAATATTGAAATAAATATTTATTTTATAAAGCCGACATCGATTAACACGATAAATATTACCGACGTTTTACGTGATGGGATAATTATAAACCGTAACATCGGCGATTGCTCTAAACTTTTTATCGTTTCGCACAGCTCCGCGATCAGTGCATCGGTCGCAATTAGCGCAACGAGTGGCATCGCGATAATGTCGAATGGAATAAATCAGTCGGGATTGTGGGACACGAACGAACGGTGGCGCGCAATCCGGCGGCGACCCTGTTAATTATTGTGCCCAATTAGCCGCGGTTTCGGACGTTCGCTCTCACGTGTCCGTCAGAAACGTGGAATGAACAAGCGGTCGATTCTCTGGTCACGTCCCCCCCAAAAACAAGTTTCCGGTCACGTGGAAAGCGCGCGGGAGTGCGCCAAGGCGCATTCAGCGCGCCTCGTAAATGCACCGTATGCGGCAACGATCGCTGCGTCTGCATCAGCGTGGAACACGACAGCCCGCGGCGACGTATAATCGATAGCTCCGCTGTCGATGATTTCGATTACGGGCTTGGCTAATGACTTTCAGGCTTGAACGAATTAACTGCGGGACCGACACGGGCATGTCGTGCCGCCACGTCTGTTTCGAGCAGTCGCGCGACCCGATATTGCGAATACGCGAAACAAACAGTGCTCCTCTCTGCCTACGTGTCAGACGCTAGTCAAAAATTATCGTTAACATAACATTTTTAGCCAAAATGAACATGTACTTTGTCGCAAATATTTTTTTATTACATTCTGGAAAAATAAGAGTAAAGAGTTAATGTTGTAATAATTTATTACATTCTTATGAGATATAATTGTAAAGACCTATTTCTTTTAATATTTAAATATTTAATTATATTTAATTAATTAGAATACGCGTACGTGAACACTTGCACATATTCAATTTATATATACATATAAAATTATTCAATTATATCGGTCATTGTAAAAAAATAAGTATTGCTTCAGAGAAAAAAGTATATACAAAAATTATTATATTAATATAGATAGTTATGAAATTGTTATTATAATAGTTAAAATAAGCAATATTTTATGACGAAATATTTATGCGACATATCTTTCTATAAGGCCTATAAACAGGATATTACAAGATATAACATTATGCCGTTAACCTTTTTGTTGTAACCATCAATAAGGCTTTTAGCGCGTTTCGCTATCGCGATGGAGCTTAGCCAGTGGAAAGTGCAATTCTTATTGGCCTATGAGTTTCACATGCATCCCTAATGAAGCCTTTTCACCGTCGAATAGAATTAGCATTGACAGAATGTCGATAGAAAATGCGCAAACACTTGATTTAGAAAGTTCAAATCGTCATCATCAAAGACTATGGCAAAACTACAATACCGGAGATTCACTTAAGACCCCATAATTCATCAATTTTCTATGCTCTCTCCTCTCAGATTTGCGGCGACATTTAAGTTTCCGTATTTTGTGAAAATATTTAACCATTTATTTGTTTCCACATACTTTTAGACAGCGATTTGATAGTATAAATCATAAGACCGTGATGTGTGGAAAAAACATTTTAAAACTTTCAAACTCTTCAGACTCTTCTACTTCAGGAATCTGCAATCTGCTTCGCGACTTTCGCGCGCTATACGATTTACGAAATATCTCTTTTAGGCAAAATGTTACATTGGAATTCACTCCTGCTCGCTTCTCGTTATTTTGATTTGATAGAACCGAACCGTTCCTTCTTTTTTTTTCCGATATCGTACAGCGATCGAAATAATATGCAAGCGCGGAACATCTGGTAGGAAATCGAACGATCTCCGAAATTGAATCAAACCAAAGCGGAAATTGCGTAATCGCGCGAGTTCTGCCTATGGGAAAGAGGAAGAGAGAGAGAGAGAGAGAGAGAAAGAGCCTACTGGGACATTTCTGCGGGCGCGCACACACCGGGTGCCAACGAAAAGCACCATCGGGAGTTCTCCGCGTCCCTTGCTCATCATCCTCTCTGTCCTTCCCCCCCCCCTCTTCCTCTGGCCGACCACCGTCCGGCTATCCATCCGGATGAAACCCAGGACCGGGATTTCGGTTTGCATTCGGAGCATGTCCGCTGACCGAACGCGTCTCGCATTCTATCCGAAATAACGCACTCTCGGCCGAAGCGTTGTTCCGGAACGACTCTTGCTGCGTGGATGCGTGCTTTGACCGAGCGCGCACGATTATTACTTTTCCGCTAGCCAAGATTCCAATTTATCTTGCAAGCTTCTTGCAGTTTCTAAGCGGGAGGATTGTGTTTTTACGTGCAAGTGTTTGCCCGAGTCGGATAGCTCAAAGAAATCAATCTTCTTTTTCTTATCTCTCTCTCTCTTTCTCTCTCTCCTTTGTATTGTATATTACAATAATATTTTTCGCATTGCGAGGTAAATTTGTGTATAAAGTGAGATGGAGATTTATGTTGCAACAAGTTGATCCAATTATTTATTCAATCTAATTTGCAATGTTAATAAAGCATGTAAATCACTATTTTCCCAATAACATCTTTGTTACTGTCCATTATACATAAATTTAAAAAAAATAAAAATAAATAGATTTTCAGAGTTAGTTACGTTGAAATACATAATTTACAACTGTTTAGCGCTTATATCTCTGTCTATTCTGGTTTTCTTCGGAGTTTTTCAATTTCGGATTTTATTGTTATGGATCGTCGAGAAAAGTGAGAGTCAAACAATGTTCAGTCATCCTCTGGAATGACTGAACTTCTACCAGTGTGGGTGCTTAATTTATCCCTGGAGGGATCTTAATCCCTCCTCGCTCAAAGCATTCTTCCGGAACAACGCTGGAACGTTAGGTTGATGTAGGTAGTTGTCCCGGTCACTAAATTAAGAGATTTCCTAGCTAAAGTGCTATCGACTTGATCCAAGCTTCGTAAGTTTTCTACGTTAATTACTTGAGTGAAGAAACTGTACAAGGGTCGTTGTTCTTGTAATGTCGTTTACTGCTTGACAAATAATTTCTTTTTATAACTTTTTATCTCTTTTTAACTCACTCCGTTCACAAAGACATTATTTTGTTATTATAAATCGTACATGTATGCGTTTACAAACATTTCAAATAACGATTGCTGCCGCAAACGCGTTAACATAGACATCCCGCAGATATGTCATCTGTCAAAAAGACTTTTCATCCCGATATTAATGCGAGACAGCTGCGTCGGCGCGTCGTTCCGCATAAAATTGACAAATGTTACGATTCCACGCTCTGTAAAACTGCCAAGCGCCGCTCTCGAGCGATCAAGATACACCGACTGGCAATCTCCCGGCGGTTTTATTGCATGACGTATGATTTACAGACGTAACACGCCTCTTCGAACAACCAGCTATTATGCAGCGGGTCGATCTCCGCGCTCTGGAGTATACGATAATCTTCGAAATCCGGCCGACGCGGCCGCGCCGCGCCGCTCTGCGCCGTTTCCCCATTCGCTTGGAATTCCGGTCGGAATTTTTCACGAGACCCATAGACGAGAGCGGGACTCGCCCGGTTAATAGTCCCGGTGTATGCGTGTACGAGCGAGCAACATTGGAAAGCGGCTTAATCCTTGAGGACCCTCGACTTGGAGCGATCGACCGCCAACTCGACGCGCGTGTATGTCGCGTCGTCGGTGCGTGTACGCGTACACGCCGCATACGCGTAGGGGGTGAGAGAGGGTCGGATGGTGCCACTTGTACATATCTCTGGAAAGCCGCTGGAATTCGTATGCCAGACGGCCGACGTGTTATTATATCGCGCGCGCTACTGCTCCGGTGCCGCCGGAAAATTCGAGCTTCAGGCCGGCCGGACTTTTGGCGTCGCGCCAAAACGACGATCCTGGGACCCGTGGTTATGCTGCGCCATTGTGCAATCGCGCGACAAGTCTCCCTCGATACGATACATATTCTTCGCCGTTTCACTCGTTCTAACCCCCCCCCTTTGTCTCCCTTTTGTTTCCGCGGGGCGCCTACACTTTCCTCCGCTCGCGCGACGCGACGTTTCTTCCTCCCGCTGCTTGTTCTCGAAGTTGGCGATGTTCCTCGCAACTAACTTATCGTCCTGTTGTACAACTTCTATAGCTATTCTTAGCTAAATGGAGATGTATAAAAACGCACTTTCTCCTGTCAACTGCTACTCCGATGAAGTCACCGTTGCGCATTTTTATACTTGTCTCATTACAATTACATAAATGCATCTGATTTATTATTTGTCGGAAACATTCAGAGAATGATTTAAAATATTTTAAGAAAAATTTATAAAATGACTTTAAACTTTAAAGTATTTTTATAACGATATTGAAGCGCTGTAATCTACACTCTTTTTTTTAAGTGTTAAAGGCAAGGCGATAAAGTATAATAAAGAAAAACATAGAAAGATCCCTCTAGTATAAGTAAATCTGATTATATAATGTTTTCGAAATTATAAAAAAAACATTAGCTCCAGCAACTAAAGAATATGATAAAAGATAATATTATTTTATTACATTAGTAGATTTAATTCTGTCGCAATAATCAAGAACTAAAAAATATTTGCTTAACGCGCGCATTAAGAACTCATGCGGACCTACCAAACCGCAATTCCCCCACCGTGTTTTAATTTTCCCACTACCCTCCGTAAAAACCAGAGAAATGCTTCGCAAGTTTCGTCCCCAAGCGCGGTAAGTTCCCGAAATGAATTTTTTAGGACGCTCGCTAATTGACGTCTCGGGAGTCACCGTCGTTTGTTCACCCTTCTTTTTCCGCAACAACGGGCCGCGTCGACGTCAATGAAACGGCTCGTCCGTTAATTCCCGGGCAGGTCGCAGGAAGGCCGATCTACAACGAGTCCGTCGGCCGCTCCTCGTTCGTCGCAATCTCGCGCGAGGGAAAAAGGAGGAGTATCGAAATTCTCGCTGTCCCGAAAATTAATTACGGAATGTCGGCTCGCCGTTGGCGGCGAAGAAGAGAGGAGGAGATGGTTGGATGGTTATTTCCCAGGTAATTCGTCACGCGGCCGTTTAGCGAGGGGTTTGAGGCTTGGTCGACGCGAGTCGGGCTACTCCAGTTGCCAGCCAACTCCGTCGATGTCATTCGCCAGCAATTTCAGCAACACTCGAGACACATTGTGGGCCCTCGCGTACCGCGCGCAATGTTCCGACGAGACGCCATATAAGTGGAGATGCCTCGAGTAGCAACCACGAGTCTCTCCATCGTTCAGTCGATTTGTACTCCTGTTCATTTCCTCTCTTTCGCCTTGCCGCCTCGCCTTCCACGCTCTGATTGGCCTCCGCTCGTTACGTCTAAATATAACAGAATTTTGCTCGTTCAATTCGCGTCCGATTGTATTCGCGTGCGCGCGGAAGCGAAAAAGACGACGAAAAGTTTCGACGCAATGACGACGGACGGTGACGAGGACGCGGAATTCAGGGAGACGAGCGAGCGATTTTAAACAGAACTCAGAGCAACGAGATAAAAAATCGCGGATGAAAAGTATCCTAATAAGCACAGCTCGGAGACACAGTGCTCAACAATAAACTCTTCATTTTTAGTCGCAGTTTTAATCCGCTAATCTATATAAAGTAGATTATTTAAATCGTGACGATCTCTCTTTTGAATATATAAAGATCATATTTGCATTTTCTTGTCATAAATTTAACATATATAAAAAAAAAGATGATGATAATCTTGCACTAGAGATGATAAATAATCCAAAGTCATTTCTTCGACCAAAGTTTCCTTAAATATAAATGCATCGACACACGTGTTTGAGGGATCAATTGAAAAAATTAGAATTGAAAAAATTAGTTTCCAACACAAAGATTATTCTACAAACGAACAAATAAATCGTTTCATTCCCGATGTAATCCATAGTGGCGAAACTCGGCTCCCTGCTTTGATTACGTCACCCATCGTAAAGCGTCTCCTCCGCGACATTGCGTAAGGGCGGGATCGACTCTTTTCGGACGGGAATAAAAATGTCTACTTCACCGCCGCGACGGCCGATTTGTCGAGTCGAGTATTGTGTCGCGAATTCGTACTGGGCGGTCTTAATATACACGCGCGTGTTCCACGGAAGCGACACGCAGGGACAGTCGGGATATATTTAAACGCACTACACCGGAGCTGATTCACCGTGGAGTTTCATTAGCGTTACACGCGAACGCCGTCTACTTCGTGCGGATCGGGACCCGGGATGCTCTCGGAAAATGGACCGCGTAATGGAGATTCTCGACTCGATCAATAAATTTTACATAATGCGATGGCAATAATGAAATCCGCTAATAATTAAGTCAAGGCTCTAATGCTCGGGGAAGAATAATATGATATTTTAGAGTCGAGGTGTGTATCTACGTAGAAGAATATTTGGGATTAACGGTAATGTTGCCTTTGGAGTGAGGGGAATAATAATTTATCCATTATTTCACTCGCGAGTCAAACGCGGTTGCACGAACGTGTCTGCCGGGGCGCGTGGAAACTAAACATCGACGGGAACCAAAATTAACCGACATTTGCGTATCTCCATCTCACGAACGACGATTGACTAACAATGCAGCGTGGCTGACGGGCGTTTCAAGCGGAAAAGCACGGCCCATCGCCACCTTTATTGTCCGGTTATCTTCGCGGTTGTCGTAACGCAGGCGTTGCTTACAAGCGAAAGCAAATACTGTTCTTGTAAATTAGGGCGAATCGAGGTGTACAAATACGCTGATGTGTGCATAGAACTACCGTTTGTTTTCGCTGCGATCGCATAGAACGCGCGCCATTCTGCACGTACGAAGCGCATTCCTTCGGGCGTCGTAACAACCTGCGTCGCGTCTCGTTGCCCGCGGAGATAATGACTACTTTGTCTCCCGCTCAGTCTTGGCGCGAAAAAAATAGGACAGACTGATTAAATCTTGGCCGCTCGAAGAACATTGCACAGGCAGCGTGCAGTTCACCAGAGTTCAAAGAGTTACTTTTCATCCATGCGTTTTGTTCGTTAGAAATCTCTCATGCATATAGAATGTCTAAAACGTAATACGTTAAATGTTAATTATAATACTATAGATTTTTCTGGCGTAAATTTATCTATTTCGTTTAATTTCTAAATTTAAGTATATAATTCTCACATATTGCAATAACATCCTTACGAGTTATAAGTTTCAGCGACAAAATTTAACGTACCTTAACGTAAATTTAATATTACCTCGGTCATATCTCGCTTCTACTGAAATTAATTAAAGTATCTTATTCTAGAAATGTCTTACAAGTACGTAATAACGTGGCAATTAAAATATTCTATTCGTTAGAAATATAGAATGCATAATAATATTGCATATTAAATATTAATTATTACACATTTCTCAGGTATCAGGTTTATATTATAATATATATTATAATTGTTATATATATTATAATTGCTGAATTAATAAGTATAATTCTCATGTTGTATTATTACGGAGTGTAAAATTCAATTATTTCACATGCAATGTTATTATTTCCTTCATATCTTGTTTTTTCTAAAATTAATTAAAATATTTATACGTGGTAATTACTTGAATGTTACCAATTAGCATATATTATCATTATTTCGACAACGTGCGCTATATTTTTACGCGCTATTTACGCTCATTGTGATTACGTCAACCGCCGGCTCATAAAATTCTAATTGCAATTAAGCACGTCATTTTTCCAGGGCGTACGCGAATAGTCACATTTGTACTGGCCGTGCCGGATTTATGCCAGCTATGCATTTCCGAATCCAGCGCGCGCACGCATGATACGTCAGTTTTATTGCGTGCTTGATTAAATCGGTTTACGTATGGATACTATGCTTAGCGACGATCCACGATTGCGCGATATTTCGAAATGGTAGTCATTCCGCCGGTCGAATTTTATATATCTCGTATCGAACGTTATAGGCGGGGGGTCGTAGTTGCATGCGGCCGAATCGACGATAATTATTAATGTAACGAATCGCCCGTGCCGATATCGCGTGTCATAGATCATACGCACTGTATGTATTCTAAACTCTCCCCCTTTTCCCTCGTTCGCTGAGCCTCGTTTTCCGACCCTTCCGCAATTTTCGATGACTATTTATCAGCCTCTCGCCTGTCGTCGCCGGTTTCTGACCGGACAATCCGCCGCGGCCTAACAGAGCTGTAATTGGGTGTCGTAAATTATAAAAGAAATTGTTGGCTTTGTATTCTTTTCGTCTACTACAAAAGAGTTAAATCTCTCCTGCAGAGGTGTGGATAAAATTTTATATAAAATTTTGTGTTCTCTTCCAGAGAAAAACAGGAAAGTCAGAAGATTTACATGTTAGAATAAAATGTGTCTATCACGCTGGCGTATAATTTTGTTTTGAATAATCATAAACTAGAAAAAGTGCTGAAATATATATATATTTTTTAACTCTTTTTTTTATAAAATTCAATAAAAAGCTCTTTAATTTGCAGTATTTAATAATCAACACTACGACATATGGTGAGATGAAATATCGCGAATCGTAAAACTTCACATGCTTTACATTCATCCTCTCTCTCTCTCCTGCCTGTTTAATTTGTCCTCGCGCGCCGCGCGCGAATTTCCCATCCTCGTTCTTCATAACTATTTATCAGCCCCTCATCTGTCGTCGCCGCTGCTTTCTCGACAGTCCGACGTATAATTCCTCTTCGTTCTGAAATGGTTTTTGGCGCGAACGGTGCTGCCGTTCGTTCCTACTGGCATTACTCCCGCGGAATTATCAGCGTTACATTGCGCTCCGACAAAACCTCCCCGGTGGCGCCGCGTAAATCACTAGATGCGCTCTCTCTTTTTCAGAGAGATAAAAGGCCAGAGATACTCATCTCGCAGGTAGTGATCGTAATCAACGAACGATGCAATTTTCAGAAATGATACTTCGGACATTTATATAGTTTTATGTGCGATGTACTTTTTTATTTTCACAAATGGAAATTGAAATGTAAAGAAGTGGTAAAAAGAATTCTGCAATAGTAAAATAAGGAAATATCGAACAATTGTGCTGTGATGATATGTCCAAAAGAAATGATAGAATCTGATAAATTCTCTTGTAAAATCGATCGGAATAAAATACTTGTGTGATATTTTTTTTACGTTAATATATTATACTTTTTAGATAAATTTATCCGCTTCTTGTCGGGCGTTTTGCACCTGCGAGCAAGTTAAAGCGCGCGAGCTTTCCGCACATTCAGTTTCCTTGTTGACCGATCGCTCCCCCCGTGAGACTGTCACTAACTTTCGTAATTCATTAAGCGCGTAATGTCGCGCGCAGTTCTACCGAGAGGCCAGGGAGGGTCCGCTACACGCGTCGAGTCCGATTCCAGTTGAAATCAAGGCGGTATAATAAAGCCACTGCGATCCAATTACTTCGAGCGACGATGCCGTTTCGTCGTGTTTAACTTAAATGAGCGACGCTAGGGAGGAGAGGCGTGATACCGGCGCATTAACATTCTGTTTGCACGATATGGATTTAAAGAAGAGAGAGACAGAGAGAGAAGAGTCTTCTTTTACGAGTGACTCCCTCGAGCGAGTTATTCGTTTATGCGGTCGTCTTTATCATCCTTCTGTACACTTGTATTCATTTACTTGAAACATCGAGCACGATAAAAGTTTAAATAAATGAGTGCTATGCTTGAGTGCTGTGCTCTAAAATATTGATCTTATTGAGTATTATCAAGAAAAAAAAATCATCTTCAGTCAACATTGCATATTATAATTATTGTTATGACACGTAATTTCATATAAAATTTAAACTTTTTAAAATTTATATTACATTAAAAAGTTCAAGCGGATCTCCAATTTTCTCATTTGGAAATAAACGAACAAATGTTTGCGATTATACACTGACATTTAATTATAAGGGCTTTCAAATTGAAATAAATATACGTTTACTCTTTCATATTACGTTTCTGCCGACAAAGCGCGGCGCAGCAATAACGTTACGCACGCACGTGCTGAACAAGAGGGGTGTCATCCCTCAGGGCAATTAGATGTACTCTCTGGGTAAGAAAAAGATAAACGACAGGTCAACCCACGCAATCTAATTCCGTGATCCTCCCCCCATGCAAATCGAGGCGCCCTTAACTGGCTGACGCTTCAACCCTTGACACTCATCCCTGATGGCGCCATAGGGTCGTACACGTAAACGCCGCAGTACTACTTCCTTCGACTCTGTACAACGTGACTTAAATTAACCCCAGCTGCTTCACGCGCCCTTCTCTCCTTTCCCTCCTCTTTCGAAGGCCCCTCTCTATCTCATTGCACTCCGTGTCTAAAAGCTAATCTTAACGAAAGGTTCTTCTCGTCGTAAAACTTGCGAAATGGGAAATAGGCTTGGTCTATTATAGGGAGTATTCAGTTGCAGATATAAACGCTTGCCTTAAATACTTTAGTTTAAAAAGGTTAAAATTAGAAGCAGAAAATTTAAAAAGGATTTAAAGAAATCTTTTTATATCGTGTATGTTAAAATAAAAATTTTTTACATGTTAAAATTAAAATAATTGATTTTCTATATTTTTATATACACATTTTAAAATAATAATTCTATATTTTGTATTTCTATTATTATCAAAACTATTCAGAAATTATTAAAATATTTAATATCATTTTTATTAGATAAAATCAGAATTTTGGTCACTAGACACAATCATATTAATAGCCATTTATCACATAAAATATGTATATTTACCTATAATAATTAAATTCAATAACAATTTACTCAATAATTAACTCTAATATAATTAATATAATGCTATTATTATATTATTGACTAGTTAATTATTATTGTATTATTATTAGCTTCCTATATTTACTAGTACGATATCTGTCCTGCTAGCCAGAAAGTAACGATATATTTCACTCAAACATAACTTCTTTTGACTTTAAGACATGTTACATTTCTCCACGAAAATAATACGCTCTTGACACGCGACATAAAGAATACTTTTCCAGAAACGAATATCTTTCTATCCCGCTCCTCGACTTTGCTCGCTGTGCAACTGTTAGCACAAGATCGTGTTTTTATCCAACTATCTTCTCCTCGTGTCTCCGCATCGCTGTTCACGACTCATATAAATCATGATGAATGAGAAAACAAGCAGGGCGCATCGTACTTGAAAACATCCCCCGCACGATATTCCCATCTTTCGCTCTATTTTTCTTCTCTCTCCCGACTCTCGGTACTAATTCCAACAAAAGGATCTCTGCTGCACACGGTGGATTCTACCGGGCGTGGAAAATGGAAAACACACCGCGCAAACACGATCCGCCTCCGCCGTCCGAAACACGTTGCCGGGTGGATTTTGCCGATGAAGGGTGGCAGTCGCCCGTGGGGTGAGACACCGGAATGGTTCGCCCCCATTTCGCCTGCGAGCTCTCCAGCCTGGAGCCGGACGCCGCGCCGCGCCGGTCGACGAGGGTGGATGATAGTGTGGCGATTCACGGATGAATGTCGCCCGAGTTATAATTGCAACGAGCCATAATTAGTTTTGGAAATTTAATTATTTCTGGGCCGCGCGATAAATGCCGGCGACTACCGTCCCATGTCATAAAAGCTTCCTGACGAAGAATTATTTGACGATTTTACCATTCCGTTACGTACGCGTTAATTTCACTTCCATGACTTCGGATGTCGGGATGGAGATGGTCCTCTAACTGAGAATCGTTAGTCCACCTTTCGCCGAATGGACACTACATTTTACTTACACCGCCTAACTGCCGGGCGAAAGTAACTTCTCTGGGATTTAGCCAAATACAAGTTTATCGTCTCTCACGCGCACGCATGCGAGGACGTGTATCTTATTAAACGAGATCTCTCGCAATAAAGTTGTCGTTTCCTAATATATTTGAGGAATACCATAAATAATATAAATGTCACATCACTTTCATTAAACACGGATCTAGTAAACTTATTAAAATATAATTATATAATCGTCGACAAATTGAATCTCAGATATTTTTTTAAACACTAAATGCATAATATTTTTATTTAAATGCAACTCAAACCATGAATCCAGTTGTCTAGACGCCATAAATCGTTAGAACGATTCTCACTGATCGATCTTTAAAATCGCGATTGTGCAACACTGCCCGAAGGCTGCTCTCTCCATTAGCGATATGAATTTTCGCGTTATACCGCACATGTCGCGGTGTGTGTACAAAGTAAAAGTTAATTGAACCCGCGACACGCAGTCAGACATGTTTACTGCTATGTTATCTCCTCGTCCGCAGAATTTTTGCCATTTCCGTTAGGATAATTGCGTCTGAATAGAGACTCGATTAAGCGATAGTCACGCGATGAGTCACTCGCTGCCGTTATTCATATTTTTACGCACGAGGACTTCTAATTGCACGTTTGTCCCGAGGTGTGAACGAGGTGTGTAACTCATAGTGCATGCAACAGAGTGAATGCAAAGAACTTGGTCCGCTAGGTCTTACATGCATTATGCCTTCGTACGAGCCTCAAGTACGTACCATTACATTACGATGTATGCGCATTGCGAAATAGAAAGTGTCAATAAAGCTCGATATTAGTTGGCCATTTTATCGCATGGAGTTTAATATCGCTTGTCTTTGCTTATCGATCGCTTGTCGATGCTAGACAGCTACGATTATACAAATTGTGAAATTAAATTTGTGTACCGCGAGTATCCGTGAAAAAACGCGATCGCGTAATTAATGATAGGTGCCTATATCTGTAGCCGATTTCGAAATTTTATCGCACGGAGCCAGCAAAATAAAATCGTTTGCATGCATACTCGTTGTTTTTACATGAGTATTTTATTATAAATCAATTTTATCGCAAATATTTCATATACATTTCGTAAAATGCCCTCTACTTGTATAATTAAACTTTGAAAGATTAAACGATAATATTTTGATTTTCATTAATAAATGGCAATGTGAATTTGACAATCAACAATCGACGTCGCTTTTGTTTTAATTATTACATACATTTCACTCCGCCATGACATACGACATATATTTGGTCGCCTATTCATCCGCGCTTATTAAAAATGAAGTGCCTATTTACAAAGGAATGTTTGACAAGGGTCTAAGCGCGAGCCAGCATTGGCACATTCGTTATTGCCGCCGTTTTGACTGTCGAGTATGCTTTTAAAAATTAATGCTCGCGTTCTCTCGCGGTATGCGTTTTGCGCTCATTGCTTTGTATTCTAAGACCCAGGCGCACGCGGCGCTGTTAAAAATTTATCAATACGCCAACCGTATAAATATCAAAACGATATTTCATTTCTCTTGCTATCGGATCTTTTCATCGCTCTCCTGTGCTTTTGTAATTTAGCATATTTCCGAATTTTTAAAAAATAAAAATTCAATATTTATTAAAAATTGACGAGCAAATTAAGAAAGAAAGAATGTGAAAGATTTTATTATATATTTTAAAAATGATTATTAATTTATGTTTAAACGGTAACAAATTAATACCTTTTTTTATTATAAACAATAATTGTTTATATGATTTTCATTTATTCTATTTTATTATTTTTACTATTTATTTAACATTTATTTATTATTACTTTATTTTATTTATTTTATTTTATTTTATTTTATTTATTAATTTAAATCAAAAAATTTGAACGAATAAAAATTTATATTTGTAGATATTTACAAAGTATGTTGTCAATGATAAGTGTTGTTACTCTTTATGTTTTTGATTTTCATAAGTGTGTTGAATAACACTATTACAAAATAATGTTTTGATACGCCAAAGATTATTATTCCGCTTAATTTTCATCTTCATTAAAAGCAGACGCGCAGATTCTAAGGATGAATGCGTGGGCGACATTTTTAAAAATTTATAAGACACCACCAGTCGCACCCTCCCGGCGACTTTTCAACCAGATCCTCACAAAAGCTGTCTCTCTCCGAAGTTTTTTGTCGTTCGGCCTTTTGCTTGCGTGTCGCACCCTCGAAACTCACCCTTCCCCGTATCCATGGTTTATAAATCTTTAATAACGCATCGAGGTACTGAAAACCGACGGCGTCTTTGCTTGTCGAGCTCGTTTACCCGTTACAAAATGTTTGGAATACGTTAAGAGTATGACAAATTATTAAAGATAATCACACACACCCATAAAAGAAAAGTAATTTTCTATTAAAGTTGTGTACAAATGTGAAATTTTACATACGCTACTATACATAAAATATCTAGCTGCAAGAAAGTTTCAAAGAAACGATCGATACTAGCTTGAGATTTTTCTTTTTAAATCAATATTCAATAATTAAAATTAATTAAATCATGAAGGTAAAATGTTTGACGTCTCACGCGCAATATTCTTATATAAAAAGAAACAAAGTTAATCTTTTAAACCTTAGGTTTAAAATATTCGTAAAGCTAACGAGGCTGTCTTGTTATGTTTCAGCGATCATGGCGCACTTCTTCTTCCTAGCTGCTTTCTTCTGGCTGAACACGATGTGCTTCAACATCTGGTGGACGTTCAGGTGAGTCGTGATTTACTTCCCGTCATTGCTCTGTTTTCAGGAGATAAACGTTCTTTCAAGCATGAAATGCATACTTGTGATACACTTGGACGTAATCCGTTATTTAGTAACAAGTATTATAAAGACACGGTTGTGAAAGATTGTCAGGTCAGATAGGTATCTGACTTTATATGATATCGTCGTTAGTTACGAAAGTGATATATTATTGCATAAAAATATTCTGTAGAAATGTCGGTCAAAGAATTTCATTACGTGTTTCATGAGAACGATTTTGTGTGGTCTGTATATTGCTTTAATCACAGAAATTATGAAATGTGATCGTAAACGAGGATACAATTGCATTTGTGATTTACGTTCTCTCGCGCGACCCAGTACTTTTTATAATTACGTATGGATGAATGGTCTTTAATTAGCCACAACGAGCCGTAGGCAAGAAACGTACAGAATTCCCCTGAAATTTAGTTCAATTATTATAATCGTTCGCTTGCCTACGGACGATTTATCCACATTGTATAATTATTTCGGACCGTAATGAGGCGACACGTTAATTAGAATTTATTCCGCCATTATCGCGCATCGATATTCGTCGGAATAATTAGGCATTTTGTTATTCTAGAAATAAAAGCGACGCTAGCTAAATCGGTCCAAATCGATAAATTCGTATTTAATTCGTTTACAAATAAATCTATCGCATCTATTCTTTTTTAGATTTCCTGTTGCAGTTTGCTTCGATCTTCTGATAATTCGGAATTCCTTTCGCATCGTACATAGATATTGATCATTATTTTTGCAACGTTTAACTGCCTCGCTTTACTACACGCGTCAGCGACCTGTACGGTATTTTATTATGCAATAGATCGGCGATTGGAATGTCCATAGTGTTCCAAAGTATTCTTATCTCTCTATTATTTTTGAATTTTTATCGATAACGTCGTCAGATATAACGGCATTCCGAATATTCCGGTTATTCTCCGAAGACAGTGGCGCAATTTTACGATCCTCTAAAGTATTGTCAGGTTCGAAGTTTCAGATATTTTTTATGCAATAATATATTAAATACTTTCGTAACTAATTAACCTATTAATTTTGATACTCTGACAAGTTCTAGTATAGTAAATTATTTATTTTTTAAATAATTTCAAACACCACGAAATGCACATTTTCGGGTGTATTGTTGAGAAGCTGTCTGTCTTTGGACAGATTTTTTTCTTTTATAAACAACGCTTTTTCTTTCGATATATTATTATCTTTTTAAAATAGTTTTAAGTATTTAATAGTTTTCGTCTTCAAACATAATGAAAAATGCAAATTTTGCTATTCAATTGAGAGGCTAGATTGACGCAAAAAACATATTATTTTTATTCACTTGTGAAAGCTATGCCTTGATATTTTTATTTAGAAAAACTCAGTTTTGAACTAAAAAAGACTACGGATGAAAAGAGGAAACTAGGCAAAACCGACTCTCTCTTCGTTTTATAATAGAATAACGTTCAATAGAATAAAGAATAAAATTCTGATTCTGCAACATGTGCGCTTTTGTATCCGCGCGTTGCAAAGAGAACATACACAGCGCATTACATAAATTCACAGCGACTATTCGAGGAGTTCTTCCCCACTGTTTTGTATTCGTATGCGCAAGGGAAGAACGCCATTCGAAGTCGAACATCTGTAACGTAAAGCATAAAACGCGCGACGTAAAAGGTGAATCCACGTCAAGTACACTAGGCGTCAGGAATGCCTTTACACATGAAGTTGGCCACGTTCAGAGTTTATCTTTTTCTTTCCAATGTGGAAGGCAGTAGAAGAAGAAAGATAAATTCTGAACGCACCGACTTTATGTGTAAAGGCATTCCTGACTAGTGTACATACATGTACAGAGGGATACGTGGAAAATATTTGCAAATATCTATTCTATTGTAAGAATCATACTATTGTAAGTCATGCTCGGTTATATTTGTAGAACTTGAGTAATTTCTTTGATATTTAAATCTTAGAATAGATCTAGATACAGATTTTTCATATAGTTCTGTATTTAAAAATCTTCTCCCATTAAGAATAATTTAACAAATAGCAGGTGCAATAAGTTTGTTCAAAAATACATCAATTTTCTTATTACAAAACAAATATTTAACAATGGAAATTGTTTTGTAATGTTATATGAAAATTATTATCAGGAAAAATGAATTTAAATTACTTATGATTTATTTCTTTTCCAATAAAAAGTTAAGAAGGGAACATAATTTAATTTTTAAAATAATAGAAAAATCAAATTCTTTATTAATACATCAATATGAATGGTGCGTAATGAATTTATTACGAATATTCGGAAATTCCTCATAAATTCTGCGATGTTTAAGTCACGAGTGTTATATCCATTAAATGTATTTTAAACTCCACAAGAGATGGTAATATTCGCAAGCGAAAACGTCATGTTACTTATGGCGGTTTCAAATGCGCGAAGGGAGAACGTCATATGAAATTTTCCGAGGCGCAACGCGCGCGCGCATTTCTCTTCCCTGAATTGAGAAACGCGTGAAAGAGGTCGTGTAACAGTGCGATGTGAAGATCCCATAGCTCCGCGACCCGCGTGTTTCTTTTCCGTCCTTTAAAAGCGTGGAAATACAAATCCACGCGACTCGGTGAATTTGGAAAACCGGGTTTTCTCCGTCCGGCGCCAAGTGGCGTCCGAGAGACGCCGACGTGTTTCACCACAGTTTCCATCGCTGATGATATTTTCGTACTTGAATTATTTCGTAATACTTTTGTAAGGGCACGGCTAAATCTAGTTCAGAGAGCTCTGTCAGTTTCTTATTGCCGTTGGCTCCGTGCCACCTAAATGGGGACTCCCGCGCTTCTCTCGCTCTCTCTCGCTCTCTCTCTTTCTCGGCTACGCTTATTAGAACACATCTTCGAAAATACTTGTAGAGAAACGCCGTCAGCGCGTGTTTATTCGCGTTTTTACATCGGCCTGTATCGCTTACACGGCGACATGATGATGTAAAGCCGACGTGTCAAGAAAATAACTCTGATATTTGAAATGTGAGCGATATCGGAATTCAGACGTTACACAATGCATAGATAACGAATTCTCGCTACTCAACGTTCAAATATGTTTTATCCGCGGTTTATGGTGTCTTCCGTGTCTCGTTACGCGTCAAATGAAATCCGCTTATCGGCTATTGTTGACATAATTGCTCTTTCTACGAAATATAACGGTAACGCGATACACAATCCTCATTCTCGTTTTCTGTACCGAGAAATCTGACGATCACCATGAGAGATATCGACGACGACCGGTATTTATTTGTGCGCTCGAATAAACTCTTGTTGGCAGATTAGCAGTTAATGCCGAGAGAGAGAGAAAGAAAGAGAGAAAAAGATTGTACAAGAGACGCGACTTCGCAGATAATAACGGTGCGCTCGACTTTTCTATGCGCGAGAGTAAAACGGTACACGGCGATGTCCCGGTATATACTTTGCTGTTGGTATTCCCATTATCGGAGGAATGTTTGCAATTTTTAATTCTTTCCTCCCCTACAACCACCCTGTCTTTAATCACATCGATTTTATAAAGACAGCTCCTTTTGAGAAAATATTACTGAATTTTTTTTCCGACTACATATTTCGTTCCTACAGAAATTATTCGAAGGTTGTAGGACCGTCGTTTCATGGTCGCGACGGCTGGCGTGCGTACGTGTTTTCCTAACGAAAGGGTCAAAAAGACGCAGGGGTGAGGCATAAAATGCAAAGATCGCTTATCTGATCACATCGAAGCGGGAAATTCTAACCGGCACTTTTAAAGTCTGGCCGGCTGCGAGAAATTATACGCTTCGAACGACGCACCGCTTAATTGTCGATCCAGTGGAGCGAGGTCACCGTGATCTCACGTTAACCGCTCTCCCATTTCCGCGAGGAAATGAGAAAGGGCGCCGAGTGCTTTCCAAGAGGCCTCTAACGCCGACACGACTAGCCAGCCGATCGGAAGATTTCCTTTGTCAAAAAAAAAACAATTTATTTCAATGAATTTATTGGATAAAATAAAGATTTTTAACTCTTCGACAATTCGGTGTGTGTGAAGCTGGCGTGGAAATTCACTAATTATTGAGAATTCTAGCTTCATTTTCAATAGTTCTATAGTTCTTGATAAATTAAACAAAGAGCTCGGTTCATTAAAGCAAAAAAAAAGCCTTAGCCAAACTAAGACGCCAGGTTCACGCAGCATCTCGTTTTGTCCTGCGACAATTTCCGACAAGATTCTTGTCAGATTTAAAAAGATATGTAGTTCCAAATGCGTTCCAGAAAGAGTTCTGGCGAGGAACAGTGTAATTTTAATTTTTAAATCATTTTTATCGTTCAAAGATGGACCTTATCGGAACGAAGATAAGACGCCGTCTGATTTCGATAGTTCTACGAGTTGTACAACGAGTTTCTCGAGTAGTTTTAAATGAATCCAAAGATATTCTGGAGAGTTCTAGTACGGTAAATTATCTGTTTATTTTGTAAATAATTTCAAACACCGCGAAATCCAGGTTTTCGAGTATTGGTCTAACAACTCCGTCGACGGGAGAAACCGCGGTGGGGTGCATCCTGTATAAATCACGTAAATTTTACGGTGCCTATCTACGCCGGAATTCGAGCTGCGAATCCTCCTATCGGCGCGTTCGACCGGGAAACGAACAACCCGCGCGGCATACCCGAGGAACTCCTTGCCTCGCACGGCTGCACCGGCTGCACCTGCCGCGTATTCTAAAGAGGCGAAAGGAACCGCCGGTTTTGCAAATCCGGAGAGAATTTCACGCTGCAACGCGCCGCGCCTGCGCCCGCGCGCGTTCCGCGATGCTCCGCGCCGGATTCCGTCGGCTACAGACGCCGGACAGGCGGCTTTTTCCTCTCGACGGATCAAGCCGCAGCATTCGTCGAGGTCGCGAGAGCTCGAGCTCCACGGAGGCGCGAAGGCAGGGCCCGACTCGGGCGCAGGTGATGCAGGTGCAACCTGCGGCCGCGGAGGTCGACGACTCTTCTCCGGCCCTCTCCGTCGTCGCGCGTCCGTCCGTCTCGGCCTCTTGCCTTTCGTTTCCTCCGCCGTCGCCAGCGTCATTCCGCGAGCTCGCTACACCGCGCGTGGCTTGACCGGCTCTCGCAAAAACGATCTCGTTTTGTGGAAGGACGGGATAAAGCTTGAGCCACTCGAAACTCGAGCAAACATTATCCTTTACGCGTCTCGACTTTAAATTCCTTTCCTAAATATTATTTTTAAGATTGATACTTATAGTGATGTATATTCTGTCCTATAATATGCTAGCGAGCACAATCTTATAACACTTACGTTCTAGATTATTTTTTGTCATAATTTAATTGATCAATTTCATTGGACAATTATTTATATACTCAAGAAAAGTACTTATCTGTGCTCGAATTTATCAAGAGAGATATGGTTTCTTTTTTGTCAAAAGAAATCACTCGTTACTGATTAAAAACCGAAATAAAAACGAGACAATTTATACGTGTGTTTGAGAATCGTTTCTACTTAAATTGTATATATTTTGTAGCGAGCAAAACGCAGAAGATGAGAGACTTGGACAAATTATCTCGTTGCGTTTCGAATTGAAATATTGCTTAATCGATGGTCTGAGGTAGGCCGCTGATTGTATCTGCCATTGCACCGTACCGGTTTAAATTCAGCCAACCCTGACTGACTAAGCGTGCAATCACTGCGAGCCACGGTCACGGAGGATGAGCGTATCGTGCAATACGATCCCTGACAATGTCACGCTTCCGAGGGTTCACTGTCGGAGACTCGCCGAGCGAGTTGTACGTTTCGTCGTTTTCGTGCGTCGGTGCAATACCTTTCCCCACTTGATTCCCCCTCCACGGGCTCGTTCATAAATACGCGGATTTGAGATCCCGCACAAACGACCGCGAGAACAACTTTAAACTGTCGTATCGCGTTCCCCCTCGAGTTTCGCCCGGTCGTTTGTTTCGCCGTCCACGATCTCGTTTCATCACGTAATCGAGATTTTTATCCTGTGTAAGCGAACGCCACACAACGGCGGTCTACAGCCGATGTAGAGACGATGTAAACGGAGGCAAAAACTTTTTGAGTAAAAAGATCCGACGTTAACTCCGCGGCAAAACTGATTTTTCGCTAGACGCGACCGCGCTGCAACACGATCCGTCAGTTAAACTCGAACTGAAATTTGACTGATTTTCCGCTTGACTTTCTTGTTTTGTTTCTCAAGGAAAGAACAAAGAAATCACCTAAATCTTAGGTAGGTTTAATTAACGTTCTCGGAAACAGCTCTCTACAAGTTGGTACAAGAAAATACACGAAAGTTAGAACTTTAACTCGCGGCAGTTTCTTGCAACGAAATTGAAACTAAGACTTAAAATCTACACGGATATTTTTAGTCAAAATGAACTGCCTTCTCTCCTAGTAGTCGCGTACACTGCTCTGCGCACGCATACGATAAATGTCGCCCGTAAAAGCGTTTGCAGTTTATTATTGAATTACGTCATGAGTTAACCGCGCGCGCGTCCGCGTGCTTTTAATTTATGTGCCGCCGTTGCATAATATTATCGTAGGAATACCGCGAAGCAGCAAAATGGAAAACGGCGATGCGGCGAAAGATTGTCGTGTAACTTGGCACCAGCCTCGGCAACGCATGTTCGCACATGCGTGACGTTCTCGTGGGTACACGCGCCGCTACATAACGAGGAGAATGCGCGGGAGATAATGACGAGAAATTTAGCTCTGTTGATCTCCCTGGGATCTGTGTACAAAGCGAAGAAACGCCAAGTAATTGCCATCGTATTAATTACCAACAAATTAACGTATGCTAACGAAGCGAACGCTTCGTTCAGGAGGGGGGGGG